>JAXBDA010001891.1:0-48705 GCA_036023075.1 Gaultheria prostrata | reverse complement strand
TTGGTTGAATTCTGAACCTGTTTGGTTGAATGCTGTTAAGCATCGAAAAGGAGCAGCAGTTTGTGTTGAATTCTGAACCTGTTTGGTGCTATAGCTGCTGATTATCTATTTTTGTGTTACCATTACCGGTTCTATCCATTTATAAGTGGAGTCATCCAAACTATAACACGATAAGAAGGCACGGCGTCGGCACGACATGATTAAAAAAATGCACGGCACGGCACGACTAAAAAAATGCACGGCACAGCACGAATAAGGCACGACACGACGCGACAAAAAAGGCACGGCACGACACGACACGACAAAAAGGCACGGCACGACACGATAAAAAAAAGGAACGGCACGGCACGACACGATTAAGTCAACGGCACGACACGTAGCACGCCATGGCGCGGCACGCCATGGCACGATAAAGTAAATGGGCACGGCACATAGCACGGTTGGCACGGCACGACATGGCACGATGAAGTAAATAGGCACGGCACGAAGCACGGTTGACACGGAAGTTGAATGGCACGGCACGGCACGGCACGCACGTTTGACACCCCTACAGCCTAGGCTTCCATTTTAATGCAGTGGACTTCCTAATGCATTTATAGCTCTTTTTTTGCCCAACTTCTTCCTCCCCACCGATGGGGGATTACTCAGAAGTATCGAAAGTGCTGTTTTGATTACTTTGCTCCTCTTTCAAATATTTTCTTATATGTATATAAGATTTTATATATATTTTTAATTAATTTATTGTATTAATATATTTTTTAATATAATTATGACATCACGGTTCGATAGCGGTTCGACCGCGGTTGAATCGGTGCCCGTCTGCCCAGTCTCTTTTCCGGTTCGTCCTCCGGTCCGGATTTCAAAACATTGATGGAATGAGATTCTTTTTGCCAAGCTATTTTATCCATAATTGGAAATGAATAGTGACATTGAAGTCCCTTGTAATTAGTCTGCGAGTTTTGGTCCCTTTAATATGGTCCCCAAGGGTGAGGACAGTTGATCGGGTTGCTTATTATGCTTCTTCTGCATTTTAAATTTTAAGTTAAGGATAGAAGACAACGGAAGAAATACAAAAAGATAAGAGAAAAAGAAATGCTACCGTGAGTGTTACAAAAAAATTGTGACTAAACATTTTGACCCAAATGTGATTTTCATAGTTTTTCTGTAGAGGTGGCAAATTGGCGGATTTGGATGGGTTTGGGCAGGTTGAAACGGGTCATGGGTTGAATATGGGTGGGTCAAATATGGGTTAATACTAGGCGGGTTGAATATGGGTTGAGTCGAATATGGGTCTACTTAGACCCAACCCAACCCAATCCAACCCGTTTATGTTTGGTTTTGCTAATTTAACCCAATTTGATGATATTCAATTGGAATTCATTCTAAAAAATTAAAAGTCAGGGGTTCTACATAACCGCATATACATATTCACCGGATTGGATTTGGCTATGTCCGAACTGAAATTTACTTCTTTTTTTATGAAAAAAAAAACATATCACTAGTCAACTGTTATGAAAAACCAAACAAATTCGATTCTCCAATTCACACATTCACTTTCACTTCACTGTTATGTAAATCATGTACTCCAATTAACCATATTATAATCACGTGTATAATTGTAGTCTATTGATCTATATATATGAGCATTTTTCCATTGCCGGACGGATACTGCGTGTACCTCTCTGCGCACTTAGGCCGTCTCTTTTAGCTTTGGGTGGTTCGGATTTTGAGAGAGAAAGAGGAGAGAGAGAGTGAGGGGAATGAGTATTTTAATCTTGACCGTTCAATACACTTTTGTACGGTCCGAATGCGTTCGGGTATCACGTGGTACACATTAGGTACCCAAAATTTTCTTGAAAGAGAGAGAGATGCACACTGGGATTTCAATTTTCTAACCTTCTGGACAGAAGAAGAATTACAGATTGACACTCTAATTTGTCCATTTGTAAAAAAAAATCACCCCATTTCATACAAAATTTTTTTTGGATCAAGCACTATAGGGCCGTCCGATTGCCTCGATTCTCACGTAGAGCCCCTCGGAAAACGGTTTTAAGATGATCTAACGGTTCGGATTTACCGTGTAGGACCCAAAAGTGGGTCCCCGATGCCGGTCGGTGCACCATGGTCTATCCCTGTAGCAAGACTCCTAAAAAAAACCCCTAAAAATAGAAACGCAAATGCTAAGAAACGCTATATAGTGCCTGGTAAGTGGGCCCATTCTCCACTGAGTTTACTCCAATACCATGACAAGGTCCTCACGCTGACACAACGTCTTGCCTCTAACAGTACTTTTGGATACTTTACACTTTTGCCCTTAGTTTTCTACTCCTAAATAATAGCAACACTCACATAAAGCAATTGGCGGGCCTTTTTCCCTCTTAAGCACTTTTGGGATCCATTTCTCCCTTTCTATTTCATTTCTCAGAGTAGTTTGTCAGAGCTCCAAAATGAAAAGCCACCAGAACCCATTCGACTACTGATTATCAAGCTTCACTGATCGTCTATCGCCATAGTCTTAGGTATACACCATTTCTTCATGATCAATCTCTCAGGTTTCAAGAATTTCACTTATATTTCCAGATTTGAGTCTGTTACTTTTTCATTTTTCACCATGGACAGGGTTTCATATTAGCATTTTGAGTGTTAAAAATTCTGAAATCAATGTCTTGCATGTGTTCCATTTATGCAATTACAAGCACAAAAAAGATGATACTGCTATTTGTTTAGTTTTCTAAACAGGTGGTTTCGATTTTGGGTACCGCGGTTTGGTTCGGTTTCAACTCTGTCCCATTATTACCTAGTAAAAATTGTTAGTTAAGGCTTACGAAAGGTATTTAAGATTGTCTTGATTATAGTCATATCTCTTTACTTTAAATCAGTATGAAACTATAAAAGTATATTCTGTCCCATTTTCCGTTTAGGATTGTCTCGATAGGTATTTAAGGCTTACGAAAGGGCTTAATCAATTTACCCAACAAAAAAAAAAGGGCTTAATCAGTGGAAAAGAATCACTAGGGCTTCCTTAGATCTTGAACAAAGTTTGTAAGTCTTATCTTGCTCTTTTCGTTATTTTTAGTTGGATATAGTCAGATCCCTTTAACTTGATCTTTTTTTATTTGATAACTCAAGTGTCCGGATTAGCTTACAGAAGTTTATATCTCTAATTTGTAGGACATGGATCCACATTAGTTTTCTTTTGATTTGAATGAGCTTCCAACGGATGAAGATGCAACATTTGTTGAATGTGGACAAACAAAAAGTGATTCAGGGAGAAATGAATTCCATCCTTTCATTGGGCAATGTTTTCTTAGTGAAGAAGAAGCATTCATTTTCTATAAAAATTATGCATATAGGCAGGGATTCTCAATTCGAAAAGATCGCTCCCCTAAGAAGAATGGAGAACTTAAAAGACGTGACTTTTGTTGCCAATGTCAAGGAGAAGCACCCCTGAAACTTGTCGATCCATTCAAGCAACAACGAAATAGGCAGTCGGTGAAATGTAATTGTAAAGCTCGAATGTGTATCACTTTAAGAAAACCTTTTGAAATTTTTCCTCAAGAATGGCAGATCATATGTTTGTCAAAGAACACAATCACGAGTTGTTAGCTCCTTCAGAAGTTCGATTTCTTCCAGCTTATCGAACAATTATCAAGGAGGATGAAGATCGTATCTTATTGTTGAAAGAAGGCGGTCTTTCAGTTAGACAAATAATGCGTGTTATGGAGCTTGAGAAGAACAACGCTCATGGATTTCTTTCATTTGTTGAGAAAGATCTTCAAATTTTTTTTACTAGAATCCGAAAGGCAGATGAAGTCAATGATGCAACACATATTCTACAATACTGTGCATTGGCTAAAGAAGAAAATTGCAAGTTTTAGTATGCTTTCACACTAGATGAACATAGAAAGCTGGAGCATACCTAGTGTGAAAGTTTCAATATAGTGCTTTTCAATGGGCTTACCTACGTGATTACTTCTTTGGAGGGATGACTACCACGGGGAGATTGGAGAGCATTAATGCTTTCATAAAGCATACCTGCAAGTTTCTTCTTTAGCCAAAAAATATTGAAACTTGCATACTGAAACTTGCAGGGATGACTACCACGGGGAGCACTATACTGAAACTTTCACACTAGGTATGCTCTATGGAGCACTATATTGAAACTTTCACAAAATATTGAAACTTGCATACTGAAACTTGATTACAATTGGTACCAGTCATAACAATGGGCTTACCTACGTGATTACTTCTTTGGAGGGATGACTACCACAGGGAGATTGGAGAGCATTAATGCTTTCATAAAGCGGTTCATTAGCTCTCATAAAAATTTGGAGAAATTTGTTAAACAGGTTAGTAACCAATAATTCTAAACTTAGATCTTATAATTAATCTCGTGGTACTTCATCTATTAGCTTGGTCAAATGTATAGGTTGATCTTGGTATTGAAGATATTCAACAAAAGAAATTTCAGGACACCATGTTACAAAAGTATAGAGGTTCTTCTTTAAGAACTTTGTCGCCATTGGAAGAGCAAGCGAGTTCTTACGCCATTTTGCTTTAAAAAATTTCAAGAGGAGTTTGCAAGAGCAACTTTATATTCGCTGGTACATGACAATGGGCATGAATTTGTTGTAAAATATCATGAGAATATGGATTGCAAAAAGCACAAAGTATTTTGGGATGGTGAGACAGCTACATGTAGTTGCAAGCACTTCGAGTTTTGGGGAATTCTTTGTCGACACATATTAAGTGTGTTTCTTCATAAGGACTGCTACCAAATACCATCCATTTATTTACCGTCACGTTGGTGTCGTGATACATTCCAAAGTGAGGAAGGGTCTCAAATGTCAGATGAAATTTTAGTGGATAACTTGATTGATGATGTTCATTGTCCTCCAATTTCTAAAACCAAAGGTCGTCCAAAGACTAAGCGAATGAAAGGTGGAAGAGAAATTGCATAGAAGGTAAAAAGGAGTTGCGGACTGTGTAAGCAAGTTGGGCATAAAATCACAACTTGTCCGGAGAAAGAAAATATTGATGGTGCCAACAATTCTCAGAAGAAAAAAAAGACGGCATCAAGCAGTGACATGGGTTTAAATCCTGTGTTTTGTTTAAAGTACTAGGTGATGTGCAATATCTTTACTCCTATACTTAAATAACACTTTGAAATTTTTTCCCCTGTATAAACAATGATATTCATTTTGAATGCAGGTTGCTGGGAAATGTAGGAGCTGCCCCGTCTAAATTTTTGGAGCGAATGGGCATTTGTTGTGTAGCTTTTGTTGGTAGCGTTTAGTTTTTGTTCTGACACAGTGTACATGGCTGATCATATGTGCTAAGTTGTGTTTGCTCTTACATTTTGTATAGTCATGTTTGCTTATACATCATGACTTTTTTGATGGGGAACGGAAATAGATCAATGCCCATATATGGGGTGTGCATAATACCTTGTCTTTTTGGAATTATGTCATGTGAAAATGAAACTTTGCATGAATATATGATGGTTTATGGAATTTTGGTGTTGCTGATCAAGTTCTCACTTTATTATGCACGTAGGAGTTATTGATCTATTTTTTGAACCGGAAGTTATTGATCTATTTGTTGCTTCAGGGATCTAGGCATTTTTGTGCACTTTTGGTGTACCTATAGTCAGTGTGTTTTGTTACGTCTGAATATTCTAGGACTTATCTTTCGTCAACTTCTCAAACCATGGTACGTGGAATTTGATCAAGTGAAGGCTGTGATTATAGGTTAAGAGAAAAAAAAGAAAAAAGAGCAAAACAAAGTTTTTGTATTCAATCCTAATGCGGCGATGAGAGTAAGAAAAAAAGTTCATTACTTCCTTTGTCTCAATTTAATTGCTTCAAACAGGAAACCAGGTAACTTTGACATGAAAAAATAAACCATTTTTTATAATTAATTTATAATTTTTTTTGCATCAGTCATAGGATCTCAGTGATTACTTTGAAACGATACAAAAAAGTTCAAAAAAATTAAAAAGAAATAAAAAAAATTTTAAATTCGAAATGACACGATTTTTCGTAGGGAGCAATTAAGTTGGAACGGAGGAAGTAACAAACAAAAAAGTTCAAAATTTTAAAAAAAAATACAATTTTTTGAAATTCAAAACGACACGACTTTTTGTTGAGAGCAATTAAATTGGAATGTAGAATAGAAAGTAACAAAAAAAACAAAAGGATAAATTTGGAAAAGAAATAAATAGTATATGTGGCTCTCAAACTTTTGTAGTGCATGAGTAGCAAACTGACTAAAAAATCAAAACTTTGAATGACAAGTCGGCAGAAGGAAATGAAGCTGGTACACATTCTACACGTATGACGAGGTTAAAGGGTGCTATATGGCATCCATTAGCCGAATCCAAATAGAAATCATACCTAGAGATATATATCTGAAGTCGTCGGAGACATCCGAAGTCTGCCGCTGCTGGCACCACAGGAGCTGTCCATTGTGGGAGAGAGAGATGAACTAGGAAGATGCAGTCGATGTTTGCAAGAAAAATAAAACGAGACAAATCAAAGATGATTATGGTGTGGCACATGTATTATATATACCCAAGTGTGATCCAACGGTGGAAAAATAACTACTATCTGATTTGGTGTGATGCACATGTGTATGATATACCCTCTTTTTTTTTTTTTTTTGATCGGTAAAAATTTTATTAGTGAAATCCTGATAAGGGTACATCAAGATGGGGGAGAGGAGAAGGGACTTCAACTAAGGGTTGAAGGAATTAAAAACTATGGGACAAGGCCATAGACACCCAAGGACCAAGCAAAGAGCTAAGCCCACCACACCTAATGGCCCAAGCCCAAATAGGGCAAACCAGATAAGACAATAAAGCTCAAACCACACCTGATGGCCTAAGCCCAAACAGGGCACACCCGATACAAAACGATAAAGCCCAAAACATGGCCCAAACCCAAAAACAACAACAAACCCTAGCACGTCAACAACCGCCACCCACCCAGCAGCCGAAAACCACTACACCACCAGAAACACTCCACCACCAAACCACCATAGCAGCTTGGCAGCACGCATGCCGTTAGGCCAAAACCGACACCACCCAGCAATGAGATCGGCGGAGATACAAAGCTGCCAGAGGAAGATAAAGAGGAGGTCCGGATGCCTCGCCGGCGACACCCAGATGGAACCAAAGGAGCGTAGCCAGAATCGGACAAAACGAAGAGGGAAGGTGAAGACGGCCAGGGAAAAACACCACCAATGAACCGCCATCCAAGCAAATGAAAGCCCACGCCGACGCGACCCCAAACCAGAGGACAACCGAGGAATGCCGCCGGAAACCACCACCCGCAACCACCAGAACAAACCCAGCCGAGGAAAGAAACATAGCATCTGAAGATCTCACCAATACCGCCCTCGTCGCCATCCGGGAGCCACAGGACTATCGCCGGCCGAAAACAGCACACAAAGACGATCAGCGAACCCCATCCGTCGAGGACCATGATATCGGCTACGACCAACAGAAACTGATGTGAAGAGAGGAGAGAAAGGAAAGGGACCATGATATCGGCTACCCTCTTATGCCCAAGTGTATTACAAGAGAGAGAAAAAAGTAGAGAACAATGCAGACCAAAATAATTTGGTGAGATGCGAAGAAACTTAATTGGTTCATAAAAACATAATTAATAAAATTGTGATTAGAAGGTGGTTAAACAAAGTTAAAGTATATAAAACATTAATTGGAAATTGAAAAGTTAGTGTACAATGGATTGTTGGAAGGTAGTCGAAGAAGGGTCCCAAATTTTGGCACCCGCACCACCAGAGCAATTTGGCCAAAAAAAACTAGTGTCAAATTTGAGTTTGGCAACCCAAAAATGACACCCACCACCGGCTCTGACTCTACAAACCCGATACCATAAGTTATAACCTTTTGTACAGTGTCACAAATTAATATATTTGGCGTACCATGTTTATTTACACTCCCTCTGTCCCAAAATGATAGTCCCTTTTGAGACTGTGTGCATTTTTAACGGCTTATATATTTTAATGTGAACCTCAAATAATATCTATTATCGATCTTGGTTGATAGATCTTAATTAGTTTAATTATACAAAATTTTCAAAAGCATAAAAATTATTATAAATTAAAAGATATAAGCCGTTGAAAATAGCACGCAGTCCCAAAAAGGACTATCATTTTGGGACTGAGTGAGTAATTATCAAAATATTTTGAGAAATATTCAAGAATTTTTTTGTAAAACTATCTTTGCAAATTAAACATACATTTTGACCATTTATTGCTCCATTGCAAAATGGCCAGCCAATTTAACAACTGTGGTCTAAGAAAAGAATGTTTGGAAAGCAATCCCTATGGTTGTTATGTGGACCGTTTGGAATGTGAGAAACAAATTTGTGTTTGAGAATGAAGCCCGGATTGGGTCAGAATCGTTGATCTAATTAAATCCAGGGTTGCTTTTTGGGTCAAATCCAAAGAGGGGATGCTGAATTCTGGATGGACGAATTCCTCTTCAGGATCAATAGCTTGGAATCTATTTCAGTTGTACTCCCTTCTTTTGTTTCCTTTTCTTTATTTTCTCCCGGGGTTGGTCCTGGTGTTTTATTTTTGGTTGGCTCCTTGCTATCCTATTTTCTTGGGTCTAAGGTTGTTATGATCGCCGTGAGGTTTCATTCCTCATTGTCGTGATGCCTTTTCCTCTTCCCTTTTAATCTTTGTTCCCTTTCAAATATTAATAAAATTCTTCGCCGATCAAAAAAAATAAAATGTCCGGCATGTGGAAGCAGAAGCCCGTGGGAAATAACTCATACTCCCTGAGTCCCAAATGTTGGGGTTCTTTTGGCAACCCAACTAATTAAGGAACATCTATATTATTATTGCAGAATGGGTTTTCGCGAGCAGAGTCGTGGGCGCGACAAGTGGCAAGAATTGATTGGATTGTCATTAGAATTTAAAAGAGCACATGTGAGATATTTAATTACAATTATCTTACAAATCCTAATCAAAATTTTAAATTCAGAAACTTTACTCTTTCCAACTCTATCCTTATTTCCATAATCAAAAGAAAAATCTGAAAGTGTCTCTTAATACCCGAAATCATACTAAATTAATAAAACTGCTAATAGGAATCATTTATTCCATTAGTTATGCTCTATTGAACAAATTTGACTTTTTCTTACGAGGAAGCTCCAAACTTCCAAAACTGCTCGGCCAGAATAGAATTCTATGCCCCTAATTTGATGGATAAATCTGGTAGTATTTCTTTTATAATCGAAATACTACCATCGCACATTGCACATTGCACTAAATTAGGGGTATAGAATTTCTATACCCACTTTCGATTATAAGTACTAATTTCTATCGGTTGATCAAAATATTTGAAAATGAGTATTCTGTTTTCGTTTACATTCACATCGCACATTGCAAGCATGCGTTTGATATGTATAAACATTAAGTAAATCGGTAAAAATTTGCTTTTTCCTTTATTTTTGCAGTAACGGAGAATGACACTGAAAAGAATATCTGATTGAGGAAACCAATTAGCACAATGAGTACATAGATGTTCTCTTTGTAATTTCTAGCATGCAATTTTTGGGTTTATAAATACGTGAGTTCAACTTATTATATTCTCTTTTTCTTTTCATGTAGCCTTTTATTTTTCTAAAACTAGATCAAGACTCTTACATATCCAAATTGGATTGTCTTTCAGTGATTTAAACTCATTCTTAGCATATTTTAGTGATTCCCCAAAATATTTGTTTTACTATATTGAATTTTTTGTATTATGGATGTTAGTATTTGCTTATGAAGAGATCAACCAACCAAAAAGATGTTGGTATGCTTATTACTTCTACTTAGCATGACATGTGTCTAGAGAGAAAATATTAATTAGTTCAACTTGAGTTTAAATTATTGGACAGCAAAAGGACAAATGAATTTTGTTTGAGTTCTTTCTTAAGAGAAATCTCTCCCAAAATCGTTTCTCTATCACTTTGTTGTACAACAACATAGAATTTACATTTGTGCATGCTAAGAAAACATATGTTCTTATCATATATGATTTAATCTCTGCATAGCACGGGACAGGGAAGAATGAAAACTAAGAAAATATGGCGGGAATATGAGTGGATGTGAACTATCCCCAACTCCAAACGCATTTAATCCCCATTCATGCCCCGATCCTCTCATTGGGATTTTTTTACCCTCCATCCCTGGTCCAAAAGGGGAATGGGTATGGATATCCAAAAACTTTTAAAAAAATGAAAAATCAAGAGATGATTGTTCCCAATGTCACAATTGTTGGGGTCAGGGATAAGGGCGGGGCAGAGGTAAACTCTCCTCCAACCCATTCACCAAATTTATTTTGAAAGTGCCCTGGATTTATCTAATCCACGAAGATTGCAATCAATAAATTGAAAATCAAATATTCTAGAACACTTATTTCTAAGATTAATATTCCCTACCAAAATAACTCAAACCAAAGTAAGAAAAACTAAATAAACTATTTTTATGTAATGTAATATTTCTATTATAAGTCATGCAATAAGCTTTTAAATGAATATTTTGAATATATCCGACCTGATTAAATATCAATTTAACATCTAGACAACACTTATCGTTTGTAGAGATTTTATTAAGTATATTTATATTTATAGTAACACAATAGTCATATAGTTGCATATAAGATTAGAAACGTTAGAGTTCAATAACTCATTCAAATTGGAATC
Source organism: Gaultheria prostrata (assembly GCA_036023075.1). NCBI lineage: Eukaryota > Viridiplantae > Streptophyta > Magnoliopsida > Ericales > Ericaceae > Gaultheria > Gaultheria prostrata. Next base: position 37,981 of record JAXBDA010001891.1, on the reverse strand, counting down.
TAGCTAATTAACTATACATTCGTCTCATGATTAACAGGAAAACAAACGGAAACCAAGAGCCATCCAAGAAGATCCATTTTAGCAATCACATGTGTTCATATTGTTGCGGATTGCTAGCCCGGCCCATACGAGATTGTCATTAGAGATATATTTTTGGTGAAAACCTTCTTTGTTTGAAATTCATGGTATTGTAAATTGTTTGTAGCAATATATCTTGGTTGAAACTCATATCCATGAATGGAAGTGGCATGACATTTTAACATCTCCTCCTCTATTTTTTATTATTTTTGAATAAAATCACGATATGTTTTTTTTTCCTCTTTTTATATTATGTATGAGCCTTATAAATAATACAACCTTTATTGGAAACACGTAAAACCATTTATACAAATGTTCTCAAAATATGTAGTTTACTTTTTCATTTGAAAATGACACTACATTTTAGTAGAAACAAAAAAAGACCAAACAATTGGAACAGAGAGAATTATTTTTGTTTTGAAAAATAAATCAATCGTATAATATATTTACTTCAAGATTCACATAAACCCAGCGCACTTGGATTCGACCCGTGCATAGCACGGGTTTGCCGCTAGTAATCATTGTAAGCTATAAGTAAATTTTTTTTTTTTTGTTTTTTAAGCTATAAGTAAATTGATATCCTTGAATTCACTTTCCCATATTTGCCGGCAAAAAAAATGCTCCAAGTTTTTGGCTCAAACTATAAATAAAAATTAGTGGGCGGTAAATTCAAATCCAAACCATTTCAAAATCTCCCTATAAATGGAAGTTATTCTTACCTTTATAGGGTTGAAGTGTCATTGAAAGTTCATCTATCTATCCCAAAGTCAAAAGAAATTTGACCAATGAACAACGACATGCGATCTTTGAAATTTCTGTATTTTTTGAAAAAAAAATTTGAAAAAAAATTGAGTTTCGGTTATAATTTTGTACTTCTTGTCAAGACGAATCAATAATTCACAAAAATTTAACGTAAAATTAATAAATGTGAATTATTATTTTTTTGTTTGCATAAAGACAACTCAAAGAGCCCAAAAAATCGTAAAAAGATAATGAAAAGTTATGTGGAACAAGACCTTACTACTATATAACCGTATCAAGATGAGCCAAAAAGAAAAGAGTAACAAGTCGGACATTGCAAAATCTAAAATATAAATTCTTGATGCTGTGTAGTGTATTGAGTAAATTTTACTCTCTCTGTCCCATTTCAAATGCCCCCTACGTAAAGTCGGGTCATTTTGATTTTAAAAGAAAACATATTTGAAGGTATTTTTTTTCAAATTTTTTTACACCATTCAAAAGTACTCATTGAGATCTTTTGAACGGTACAAAAAAAATTAAAAAGTAATTCCGAAAGTATTTTATTTTTTAAGATCAAACTTGCACGATCTCCCGTAGGGTGCATATTCAACTCAAACCAACTAGAAATGAGTGAAGAAGTTCCTCATGTTATAATTAAATTGATCACCCATTTGCCGATGCCAATGTTGGTATGATCGTTTTCCATGACATCACCCTTCACATGCAGACGCATTTGCGATTTGTCACGTGTAGGCTCTTTTTTGGTCTATCATCGTGCAACTTCTTTGCTGGTTAGTCATCGTGGGGTGTGAATTGCAAATTTTTAAAATATGGTGAGGAATGGGTCTCGTTTTGATACAATTTGAAAAGTTTATATCAGTGATCTCTTAAGAACATTTGGGACATCTCCACTTATTGCTAATTAGATTTGAGTTGGATATAAAGTTTTCACATTGTATGAGGAAGAAGCCCATTTCTTCTCACATTTTTAAAAATTTAACAATACAAAATATATTTTGATGATTAAACTTTGAAACGGTACTCCTATTACAAAAATTATTCTGCATATTTCTCTTAACTACTCTATATATTCATAATCTACTTTGATCAAAATTTAAAAATCTACAGTTCGCGATAGAAAATCTAAAAAATAAGTGGCTCCTAGGGCTGGCCCTGACGGACGAGGCGAGCGACTTAAGCCCCTGAATTTTGGTCCAAAATTAGGGCCCCAAAGAAGTTTGGTCACATATGTAATACTCCTATATATTTAATATAGCACTCATATAACAAAATGAGCTAGCTAACCCAGTAGAAATGTTAATTTTTTGTTATCCAATAGGTACATGGTTCAAATCTTGAGCTCTCTCTTTTTTCTCTCCGATAAGAATATTTTTTCCCCTCATAAGTTCGTTTTAAGCCCCGAGATTCGGCCCTGGCTCCCAAATATCCCCTAATTCAATGGGAATTATGTGGTCCAAAGTTTGCAAGTTACGTACGAACATAGAAGTGTGTGTGTGCGAGAGAGGGATTGAAATACAACTATGATGAGAATACTGAAATGCCACGGAGCCCAAGGATACAGTACTTCAACAGCTTGCCGTTATCACTATGTATTTTGTCATTCGATATCGTCTTATTTACGGATGATGCACAAATCCGGTTTTTGTGGGCTTTACCGTGCATAAATTGTAATAATTTGAATCGTTCATCTTGTATAGCCTACAAAATAATGTACCTACGCAAAAAACAGCTTGATCGGATGCCAATAGGTATATCAAAAGTTGAATTTTAGTTTAAAAAAAGGGTTGGATTCTGTCAATAATTTTTAAGTTCAAATTTTCATGAACCAAAATTCAACTTTTGACATACCCATCGATGTCCGATCAAACTGATTTTTTACTTGGATACATTATTTTGCGCGTCCTATAAGATGAACAGTTCAAATTATTGTATTGAACGCACGGTGGGCTCCACCCATGGTTTGCGCCACATTCGTAAATAGGTTTATCTCTTGTCATTAAATGATAACCCAAAGGGTAGATGAGTTGGAAAGAATTCCTTTCTAGGTCTTTGGGTTCAACTCTTCTTTATAACTTCTGGCCAGTGCCACCTGCGCAACATCTCACGATCCATAGAGTATTAGATTTGTTGGAAATTCCACTCTCAAGATACAATAATCATCTACGGATACTTTGTGTGCAGCTAAAACTTTTCACATGAATCAAGAATTGCCCGTATGCTCAAAGGATATAAAATCTAATCAATAGGATCTGTGTATGAATCAACACTCTATTTGTTTTGGGGGAAGAGAGAAATCCCTTTGGAAGAGGAAGTAATCGATCTGTTTTTTGTTGTCCACAGTATCGTATCTATTTTTTTTCTTTGGCTTGATGACCTATTTATGGTCCTCGTAGTAGTTGTAAAATAAGTTGAGGATGGTGCTATGCAGATCACAAGTCCCAACGGACAAAACGTACATTTAATTAATGAACTTAAAAGGGTGAAATAAGTTTCATGCAAGAATCCTAAGTAACTCATGAATTTGCAGACAGAATTTAAAATTATATTCAACAAGATTTGTCCGGTCTATATGCGTGGAGGGGTGTACATAGATATATAGACTCTGAGATTAGTTGAAGAGTGCGCAAGCTGGATCGGACCACCCAGTTATTAGAAAAGAAAATCGTCATTAAATGAAATGGTTGGCTTGTGGATGAAACTACTATATATATATAGCTGAACTTACAGACCAATATCATGCACGAACTCAAAAACAGAAGAGGGTGAAAGGGAATTCCTAGATCAGAAGAAGAGAGACAATGGAGTACTACACGGATGAGCATGAAGTAGTACCAGATATGCCAGTGAGTCCAACCGGACAGTATTTCAACAACTCGGTGTTATCAATCTGTGTTGTAGCTGTTTGGGAATCTGAAGTTCCACTTGATGATTTACCAGCCATGGCTTTGCTTCGGGATGTCTTCCTCCCCATTAACCCACGCTTTTCCTCCATCATGGTACTCTCCCTAGCTCTTTCCCTAACATGCATGTTTATGATACTCCACACTTGCTTGTGAAGTGCGTGGACTTACTTGTATTTTGGTCTGTTCATAAAAATTTATATGCATAAAGTATCTTATGTTTTGAACAATTTTGTCTTTTTAATAGGGCTAGCACTAAAATTTATGAGGCCTAAGCAAACTTGAAAAATCAAGCCCCTAGTAATTTTTCTTAACAAATTCCGAGAAAATGTTGACTACAAAAACACAAAACATCTTTTTTGTATTTTTTTTGACGGGCAAAAGGTTTATTTCAAGAAACATGACAGGGGTACATCATGTGTTGAGGGAGAGGGGAGGGGGACCCAACCAATAGTTGGAAGAACATAAAAAAAATAAACACCAAATGAGTCAAGCCCAAAACATCTAATAGGATAAAGCCCTTACAACATCAATGAGCCAAGCCCAAACTCAAGAAAACCTAAGCCCAAAACATCTTTTTGTTGCTTCATATATAAATATATATATATATATTCCAGTCAGGGATCCCTGACTGGAAGCTTTTGGGTGTTTTGAAGGTTTTAAAAATTATTTTTACAAAATCTTAACCGTCCAATATGTTTAAAACGTGTTTTTAAGGGGCCCCTGCAAGAAATCATCAAAAACAAATACCGGGAAGACCTTGATCCGAGCAGTGTTTCACAAAAATTGTACATTTACAGTTTTATGAAAAACTGTTTGGATCAAGCCCTTCCCGGTATTATTTTTTGATGATTTCTCTCGGGGCCTTTAAAAACACGTTTTAAACACATTGGACGGTTCGGATCATAAAAAAAATATCGGGAACGTGGAGGTCCGAAGCCCGAACTAGAAGCTCTCCCTATATATATATATATAGCAAGAAGATCCTATAGGCTTATGTAAGGGAGCCCTTATAAGATCTCCATCCTATATATATATATATATACTAGAAATTACCAATGCCTGAAGGCACGGCGCAACACGTTCTGAACACAATTTAATTGTGTTTATCCTTCTTTACTGTTGAGCGTATATATTTATTTAATCATCTTTACAAATGCACGATTACATGACCAAATATAACTAGATATCAAAATTAAAGCAACCAATCAAAATTAAAGCAACCATATAGCATGGATCCAAGTACATAATTTCAATCAAAATTGATGACATTACAAAAAAAAAAAAAACTCTATAATGGCATGTCAAAAGTAAAATGAAAAATAATCAACATGATTATAAGCAACCTTTTTCTACCAAGTTATACACCAGACCAAATGAGTGCCATGATAACTTAAGAAAAAAGAACACGAAGAAAGGAGGAACATAGGCTGCTTCTATTACGAAAAAGAAAGACCGCGGGTCTCTTTTAAAAAAGGTCTCTATGATCAGCATAGGTGCCACTAATATTGAGTATCTTCAGTTTCTTCATCATTCTTTAGAACACTTTGTATGCGCTTGCCATCTTCGTATTAACTTCTCCAGATTAAGTATCTATTTGGAGCACGCACAACCAATGGTTTGAAACCCGGACCGGAGGACAAACCGGAGAAGGGACCGGGCGGACGGGTCACTGGTTCAACCGCGGTCTAACCGCTATTGAACCGTAACGTCATAATTATATTAAAAAATATTAATACAATAAAATAATTAAAAATATTTATAAAATCTTACATACATATGAGAAAATATTTGAAAGAGGAGCAAAGTACTTAGTACGCTTCAAAACAGCACCTTCTACACTTCTGAGTAATCCCCCATCGGTGGGGAGGAAAAAGTTTTTGCCAAAAAAGAGCTATAAAAAAAGTTCAAAGACCGGTTGTCGCATCATATACACTCAGAATCTTAAAATCTTACATACATTTATACACTTGCTGAAAATGCTGGAGGTGGGTCCAGGGTTGGTTGAAAACTTAAGTCGATATCTTGACATTACATTATTGGATAAGAAGACCTTCGTGGCAAGCCACACTTGCTGCCAAATTTTTGACATGCAATTGTACGTGTATTAAGGACAAACAATTGGCATTTAGGGGTGTGAATTATGCATTTAGGGATGTGCATTATGTAATTTAGGGGATGTGAATTGTGAAGATGAGACGTAAATTTTCATTTAGATGTGTGAATTGTGTAATTTGGGGCGGATCAAAATAAATTGGGTAATTTGGGGTGTGAATTGTGCATATTGGGTGGGAATTCTGCATTCAGGTGTGTGAATTGTACAGATTGGTAGTGTGAATTGTGCAAATTGGTTGTCCTTACAATATTCAGAATTCATACAGTTAAAAAATTCAGAATTCACACCCTAAGAATTTGGGGGAGTTAAATTGTTATCGGGTGTGAATTGTTGCGGGGGTATGAATTGTTGGGGGTGTGAATTGTTGAGGTTTGAATTCTGCTAAGAGGTATGAATTCGGGGTGTAAATTACAAATATAAGGGCTAAATAGTAAAAGTATCTTTTAAAAGGGTTTGCATGGGAGAGCATGACGAAAGAGGGTTTGGATGGAACCCCCTCTCAAGATTAGGGGCGGCTTGTAATTTCCTTTTAGTCGAAAGTCAGGGCGGTAAGCCGCACTACGGGTGCACACGGTCCGGATTGGACCGGTTCTCTATAAATTCAGTAACCGGACCATCTAACCGGTTCTAGAAAATTAAGAATCAAAACCTAACCAATACATATGTAGAACCTGTCCAGGTCCAAACCGCAAGACCGGACTGGTTTTGGTTCGGTTTCGGTTCTATCCGATAAAGGAACACTTTATCACAGCACATGAATTCAAAAAATTATTTAAAATTTAGAGCATCAAAACAATATTAAATAAATAAATAAATAATTATAGGATATATAACATTTGAAACCAAATATGATCCACATCATCTACAAAGTACTTAACAATGTTACTACCAATAAAACAATTCCAAAAATTGATGAAAACAACCCCAAAAAAAATTAGCTTAAACAAATAATAGAATAGTCTAAAAACAAGAAAATAATTTAAACAGCATGTCTTGAAGTGTAACAATCGTGAAATTAAGGTGGATCAAAAAAGCATTGAAATGGTAATTTGCCAATTTGGTATTAGTAGATTATAGTAATGTATTAAAAGCTTCTTAGATATTAAATTGATATGCATAATCTAAATAGACATAAAAAGAATACCTTACTAGAAAAAAAATATTAACTTACCAAATTAAGATACATAATTTGGTATATTAATAATTTAAATTATGCATATCAATTTAATATATATGTTATATGGTCCGGTTCGGTTCTATCCGTGGTTCTTAAAGTGAGAACCAGTAACCGAATCATAATTACCGGTCCTAAGATTTTTAGAACCATAACCGGACCAATGAACCGTAGAACCTAACCAAATAGACCGGTTCGGTCCGGATCGGATCGGTTTGGAGGTTATATCGGTTTTCTTGTGCACCCCTAAGCCGCACATCATCAAACCACAAGGGGTAAATTAGACTTTTCCATATTCAATAATTGTGCAGCCATGTCCAAAGTGCTAGCTGAAGCCTGGTCGGCCAATCATGGGCCTAAATTTGTCTTCCCTCTTCTGGCCCAATGGGCTATGGACTTATTGGTTAAACGAGGCTGATCCTTCGACCGACTTTGTCACATATGTTTCAAAAGCACTTCTCGCAAAATCGCTCATGAACTAAATTCTAAGGGGTTGGCAAAGTGGTTTTACTTTAGGATTTAGAGGTATGCTTCCACCTAAGTTCTTAGATTCGATTACCCTGTCAGTAAACTCTTGTGTCCATTGGGCGTTATACCTTATTGTTACCTCTAGGGTCCCAAAATTAGTCGAGGTGTGCGCAAGCTGACCCAAACATCCGGTTATAAAAAAAAAACCCATGAAGTCATGAACTAGCACTAACGAAATAATTCTGTTTCTAAAATAATTGACTCTTGTATTTATCTCGATTAGAGGAATCCAAAACTCCAAAAAAATATATATAAAATAAACATAATAAGTTCAGAAATAACGAAAGCAATCTTAAAAATCGGTTGGTGTTATAAATTATTTTTGTCTTAATAAACTTCTTAGCTTTATTCATAATTTTATATTTTCAATTTTTCTCTTCAAGACGAATAGAAAAAGTACTGAAACAAAAACTGATGAAAACAAATACTCCCTCTGTCCCTTTTATAGTGTGTACATTTTCATTTTGGGTTGTCCCTAAGGCCCTATTCCGCTAACTCAAAAAAACCAAAAAACCAACTTATTCCTAAAATCGAGGCAGTCACTCTCTCACAATACATCACATAAAAGTTGTGAAAAGCCAAAAAACCAAAAAACTCTCTTAGGTGTGTGTTTTGAAAAGTTAGTGGGTACATTTCCTATTTTGCCCTTAAAAGTAGATTCATTTTTAAAAAGTTAGTGGCTATTATTATATTGATAAGGGTAAGTAATGGAAAATAGATGTAAAAATTGATGTGAGAGAAAAATAGTTGGAATTCCCAGGTAACACACTTAAAAAGGGACGGAGGGAGTAATAAGCAACCCGGAGAATTGTTCTCACCCTTGGAAACCATATTAAAGGGACCAAAAATCGCAGATTAATTACAAGGGACTTTAATGTCACTATTCATTTCCAATTATGGATAAAAAAGCTTGGCAAAAAGAAGCTCATTCCATGTATCCTGCAGCCCAGGCAAACACCAATGAACACAATCGGCGTAGCTAACGGGATTGGCTAGCTGCTCCGGAGTCAGTGGGCTCCACTGCTTCTTGTAAATTGAGGTGTGAGCATCCTTTCTATAATTCGATAGTTGTGTGATGTTGAGAAATGTAACGGGGAATTTCAATTCACTAAAAACTTGTCCGATTACTTGCATTATACTTTTTCGTGAGTCGGATCCCCAATATAACGGGTCTTGGATTATGGTTGTTTGGTTGTAACAGTTGCCGTTGGGTTCACCTCCCCAGTCCACGCTCCTGCAACCAATCAGAAAAAAATTTCTTCTTCAATTAATCATTCAGAAAAAATACATTACTAAATGGATGCTCACATTGTCTGGCATAACATGTTATGCCTCCTAATGGTTTAATTGAACCCCTAAGTGCCTCTTTCCATGTGAAATGGTCAGGGATCAAATTGAAAAATAATATGGACCAAATCGAGACTTCTATTTTCTCCAAATTCAGATGCTCAAGGCAAATTGGGCGTACTTACTTCTGATGGGATGGTGACATGCTGGTGAAGAAGACCCTTGTTTTTTTAGGATCCATATTTTTCTTTACCCATCTCAACATACTCTTCATTCCCATCCGATACGCATCCTCTGTTGACAGCTCCACTATATCTTTCACTTCATCGTCAAATGACCCTTGTCTATTGAACATGATCACAAGTCCTAATGAGTCCTTTCCAAAAGACGAAAAAAATCACAAAAATAAGGAACCAATAAATTGTTTGACAAGAGGATCAAGAAGTTACAAGATCTTGAATTTGAGCCCAGTCATCCACCAGAGATAGGTGTTGAACACCAAAATATCAACCCCTTTCCAGTATCTTCCATGCTTATTAATTGAACCTCTTCGTACCATCCTATCAGAAATCCTGTGGACTACAGCGTCGTCCGCGTTTGATTCAAGAAGGAACGGTGCCCAGTAGAACTCAATTGTTGCATTGTAATCCTGAAAAACACATACCCACACAAACAAATGAAACAAAATTTAGGGTGGTTTCAAATATTCAAACATTGTAATGGTTGGTGGAAATTGTAATATTATGTTACCTTGGCTCTGAAAATAGTGAGTGAACCATTAGTTTCCATGGATTTAGCTTCTTCGGGGATGAGTTTATGAAGAAGACAAACCATGGAAACATATTGACCGCGGTTTAGAGAATCGCCTACAAACATCATTCGCTTTCCTCGGAGTGTTTCGAGCATTAATGTGGCATTGAAACTGCATATATAGTTTGGTACTAGCTAGTTAGCTTGAACATTTTGTTTTGAAGAAGATGAACGAGTGCAATGAGGAATTTGAGTGCTCTAATCAACATCTTTTAATCAGTTGATCTGGAAATACGTATAATAATATTCTAACAATTTGATTTGTTATCGTAATGTAGAAATGGTTAACGAACCTTGGGAGGGAACAACCGTGAGGCTGCCACCGCCAGAACTGATAGTCTTTTTCCGGCCGGCCGTGTTCTAGACATGTCAGCTGCTGCTGTATGTACGGACACTCTGATTCCTCGTACAACGGCTGATTCTCTGGGTCCCAAACCCACCTCCCGTCAAACACGTTGCATTCTTCCGTGGTCCGGCCAACCGAAAACGGTAACTTCACTTTCTTCTTCGCTATTCTCAATAGCACACACAAATCCATTTCAGCTAATTAATAAATTAATAGAAAACACTTCATACAGAATGATGTAACTGAATTAATGTACTAATGATTTTTTAATATTAGTGAACTTAATAAAAATAATAACTTACGGTGAGTTCTTTTGATGTGTTGGTCGGAGTCGTCGAGTTGGTTGAAGATGCAGCCAAAATCTTCGGAATAGAGGATGGTGACGAAGAAGACAAAGGCGAATAAGGTGAAGATGTAGTAAGGAGAGAGACGAACTTTTCTGAGGAGGAGAGAGGAGGACGCAGCAGCCGGTGAAGAGGAAGAGACCGGCGTCTTCATCTGTGTTGGGAAATATTTTGTTTCTGTTTTATGAAAAAAAACATCATGGGAGCAGTTGTAATTAAACATGTTGTTGCCCTGTGGTAGGTTAAATACAGGAACAATTTTGGTCGGACAAGTCAATCAGATGTAGATGTAAACAAATTAAGTACAAAAAGGAACAAATTATTTTCAATGACTTTTAACTAACTACCCTATCATGAATTACCGATCTAACTGGCCTTCATGTGCAAGTGGTGGCTAGCTCATGTGGTAGAGTTCTTAGATACCCCAAACTGCATCCCGGGATCGAGTCTCATTTCCCCTCCCCATGTAATAGTTTAGAAATGACAAATGATAAAATAACTGGCCTCCATGTGACCGTGGGATGATTTGTTGATTAATATTTGATGTTTAATCGGGATTTGGCATCATTATAGGGGTGTGATGCGCGTTCGAAATATGTATGAGTTTGAAGTATACATTTCTATTACCTTGTTGAATAAATGAGGACACAAAATTCACGGATCGTATATTTAGATCGATCACATTAAAATTAGGTACCAGATGACAAATACGTACCATATATGTACTCAAAATTTCTAACATTTATCGAAATGCAAAAACTTGGATTAAAAAATTTAATGGGTTTTTTTGAAATCTTGGCAAGGTTGAAATGTAAATCTTTAAAAAAGTTTTTTGGGTAAATATTACTATTCTTTAGAGCAATTTACATTTTGTTATAAAAGCATTAGTGTATACTAGATGAGTATATGGTCCCAAATGTCATGTTCAAGATTGGTTATTTATCTTGAATAAAATGACAGAAATTTTTTAACAAAAATCCCATTAGCCCCAAACAAGTTCTGGAGTTAAGATAAAGTCACCAACAGAGGCATAAAACCAAGTTTCAGCCCACCAGTCATGAAAGTGTAGTGGGTAATTTGGTGTGATCATTGTGAGGGAAGCTATTATGTCGCTTGGCTTCTAAGGCAAGTGCTGTTTTCGTGGAAGATGGGAAATCATTTTCATTACTTTTAGCAAACGAAATTATTTCATATGCATGGGAAAGTGAAGGAAGTTTTGGTAACTTAAGTGTCCCGGAGGGGTCCAATCTTGTTCTGCGTTAGTTCGGGTCCAATTAAAATCAGAACAAAGTTCTGTATGAACTGATCCTAATGAATTGATAGAACCAGCAAAATTTCAAACCTAAAATTTTAGAAGGGAGCAAACTCTAAATCTTTATCGGGCAAAACCCTTGAGATTGAAAGTGAAGGAATTGGGATTAAATTAAAGGGGTTTAGGTAGATCTGGGGACCATGGTTGATATTTAGTGACATTTCAATTTCATATGGTTGGCACTCATATGCTTCCACTACTATATTCCTTGACCAGAAGAATGGAGCCGTTGATTATCCAGTCGACTCACCAACTATTAATTGATTGGTGATCAATCAAATGGATCAAGAATTTCTCTACATCATTTAGAATTTCTTTGCACTAAAACAAAGATTTGATGAGTTCTTTATATTGGTGTTGAAAAAATTATGTACAGAATTATTTTATTTCTTTACCTAAGAATTGTACATTTAATTTTTTTTAATGAACTAACTTTACGGGACGATACACTAATTCAGTGAATAGAATGAAAGCGTGTGTAAGTATGTTTGGTTAGACTTGTCATTGGAAATACTCTATCCAGAAAAACGAACCACTCTTTAAAGAAAGCTCTCTTCCATTAGCAGGAAAAACATACCACAATAGTTAAAAAATGGGCAAGCAATAAGAAGAGCTTTTTCACAGGTCATGACAGCCCAAATCTAGCAAGCTCTTATATATCTTATTCGTGTACAACTTGCAGTCAGGGTGTTTGAGCCAGCTTGCGCACCACGACTAAGATCCCCTCTCTATAGTCTGGTCAAAGAAAGGCTATCCATGCATAGACTAGGAAATTCATAAGAAAAGGCCTTGCAGCCTGGCCTCAAGATGTTACCCAATTTCAAACTCAGGATTTACAGCTTATCCCTATTATCACTCGAGCCACCGCTTGGGGTTTCTAAGCAAGCATCATTATCTTCTTCAAGAATGCTACCATCTGAGTTTTTCTCTCACTTCAGAAAATCTCTAGTCTACCAACTTGGTTTCTTGTTGGATGAAGGACTGTCAAATTTGACTTCCATGTTTCCACACAATCCAACCATTTCATTTTTCATTTGAACCAAATATCCAACTGATTCAACTTGGTTTTTCTGTCCTCTTCATTATCCACTCGGATGGAGGAAAAAGATAGACAACCAATTTGCTACCAAATTCCGTTTGGTAGAGATGATCTATCAATAACTCTGCAGGAATCCATTCCTTCGCATTGGTTTCAGAACTCTCCTAGATCTGTCTTCAAAGTCTCTATCAAAGACAAAACAGGCAATTAGCCACTACAATGGGGTATCAACCCATTAACAGTTTCCAAACTCATAGGCCAAAGAATGGATAAATAAAGGGGTATCAATAATATGATCTCTCCACTAAATTTTTCTTTCAAACACCAAAAATACGATCCCCCTACTGTTTGTAATCCCGTCACGTGTCCAACCGAATGAAATAAAACGGTTCAATACATCTTTTTTTTTAACTGGACGGTTCAATACAACTTGATCTTCCCCTTTTTCAGTGATGGAAATTGATCAATTAATGGGAGGCAGGGCAAAAGGTGGAACAAATTACGTTGTCACTTTCCATTTTTTTTCGGAAAGTGAACACTATTAAATAAGAAATCACTTTAGACTATCATTTTAAAGTCCTGGCCCTAAAAGAAAAAAGAACAAAACCCAAGGATCTTTGATTAAATCCCATTTCATTAATTTCAATCTGCCTTGTTCTATGCTGAAACTGACACTTTGTTACGTAACATGCACATAACCTCAAATACGGAGAGAAAGTACAACAACAAAAAAATCCTAAAAAAGAATGGCAGCAAAAATACGACACGAATAATCTGTTGGTTAACAAATCCCTATGACTCTGATAGCATTAGTTTGCAGAATTCTAACGGTAAAGCCAAAATGATTGAAGAAAACTCCACAGCAAAAGTTGGAAGTTCCTAACATTGCTTCTTTATCCCAGGTTCAATCCTCTTCTTATAGTTACGAGACCAAGTTGGCTATCCTAGACACACAAAATAAGAAGCTGAAAAATAACATTGGAACCACAATAGGGTAACTTAAACTTGGAACTCCAACATGGTTAGGAAAAATATCAAGTACGAACATGTCATTAAAATTTCCCGAGTATATCATTCTATCTTCCATGTGTCCAGTTGCTTACAAGCTAGCATTGCCACCTGAATCCAGATCCACCCTATCTTCCATGTGTCTCAGCTCAAAAGGAAATTGGGTCCTACCATACCAGCCAGCCCCCTGCATCACCAGTCCTTACAGCTGAAGGGCAACTTCATGAGGCTTCTATAACTATCTTAGATAGAAAGATTGTGAAGAAGCATAATAGACCCATTTCCATGGTCTTAGTGCAGCGGTCCAATACTGTGCCAGAAGATGCCACCTGGGAACCATTTCACAAGCTCCAACAACAGTTTCCTTTTTTCCAACCTTGAGGACAAGGTTGTTTTTCAAGACGAAGCGAATGATGCACCATGCCAGGGGCAAACCGTAATTTACTTAAATTAATGTTTTTCTGTTTATTTCAAGTATTTTCTTTTGGCGGGAATTATTGTTAGCAGAAGGGGGAGGGCAGGGACGGAGCCAAGAATCTCACTACGCAGAGGCGAAAATGTGTTCGAGACCAAAAAAAAAAGCATACCAAAGTTTAACGAAAATACATTAAACTCAAAAGAGTACAAAATAGCAATACCCGATGCATAAATAATAAGCTTTTTATAAATTAATAGATTGCAAAAGCAGTAACGACTCACCTCAGCCTATCTAATAAAACAAGGCATCTTCAATTGCACCCGACGCTCCTTCATGTCACTAAACGCATCGATGATAGAATCAGTATCAAACCTCCTTGCAATATCCTTCTCTATGTAAGTGATCAAGAAACTTGCTAAAAGTTCATCCTCCATCCTGTTGCGAAGTCTAGTTTTCACACATTTCATAGCTGAAAATGCACGTTCCATTGTAGCCGTCGAAACTGGTAAAGTTAATATAAGGCGAATCAACTTGTAGACCAAAGGATATATCATGGACTTCCTTGTTTTCACCAACACTTTGCTCAACTTAGAAATCGTTGACAGATTCTGAAACTCCGGATGATTAGAAACATCAAACTTATAATTTTGCAACTGAAATTTGAAATGTAGTTTTTCTTGCTCTGTGAAATCCTTAGGATAATGCTTCTCTGCAAGCTTGCAAGCATTTTCAATGTTGAATGATCTATAGCCATCCCAAGGATCTAAAGATGTACTAAGAACGAGCAACTCCATTATATCTTCTTTAAACTTGTTGTTCAACTCATGCAATTGTGAATCGATTGTACATGTAAAAACTTCAACCCGAAAATGATGCTCAATGTTGATATTATCTTTTCGAACACGACCTCGACCAGCTGTATAAGGAGCAGTCATATCAGGAACATTTATCGCATGTTTCTCACAAAATAGGATAACTTTTTGTCAGAGAGGAACCCATCCATCTTCTCTAAATTTTTGGATTTGTTTTTTTGTTGTGGTCACCAAATGCATTGCATTCAATATGTCTTGGGATTGACGTTGCAAAGCATGGCAAAGATCATCAGTGAACTCCATGGTCTCCCTTATTAGATGTAAGATGAACACAAATTCAAAAGAGGTAATGGCATCATAAACTCCATCAAATTCAGAATGTTGTTTACCGGTGGTTTCTAGATCATTGATGATGTCCTTCAACACTAAACGAGTTGCACTGAACAAATCCATCAAACTAGAAATAGAACCCAAATGAGAACCCCATCTTGTGTCTCCAGCTCGTTTCAAATTGCGAATTTGATTTTTTCCTTTACTGGTCACAAATTCCTCCTTCTCCTTCTCCTCTTCCTCCTCCTCCTCCTCCTCCTCCTCATCATCGTCATCGTCTTCATTGTCAATAGCTACCTTTTTAGCAATTTCTGCAGCTTAAATACCTCTAAATGTATCATTCATTTTAGGAGAGGAACCAATTATATTTACTGCAAGAGTCAAATAAGAAAAGAACTGACCCACAGGTATAACCCTCTTTAGCTATTGCAACCAATGCTAACTGGAGCCGATGAGAAAAGCAATGAATATAATAAGCAAATGGACACTCTTTAAAAATAAAGCCTGCAATCCGTTCCATCTTCCACGCATGTTGCTAACCCTATCTTATCCTTGACCACAAATATTTTGAACACTGAGGTTATGACGAGCAAGAACAGTACATATTTCCCTTTTCAAATTCGTTGAAGTAGTGTTCAATACATGAATTATGTCAAAGAAACGCTCTCGTACAAGCCCATCCTTATCAACAAACCTCAGAACAATAACCATTTGCTCTCTATTGGACTCATCTTGAGATTCATCTACAAGAATACAATATTTCCCTCCATTGATCTCCTCACAGATGAATTTTTGTATTTTATGTCAAAAAATAGTAAGAATCTCTCTTTGGGTCTGACCCGAATGACAGGAAGCATTTTGAGGAGCTTTATGTAGTAAACCCAAGAACTCTATCCAATCAATACAATTTCCTCTATTGGAAGAAGTCGACCTTTCATCACAACCCCTCATAGCACAATTGTGCAATGTGAGATATTTAACTGGTAAAAGCATTAGATCCAAAACAATTCTTTTCCGGAGCAAAAAGATAGCAAGGCAGGCAAAACGTGCGGTGTTTTGTTGGGGAATATTCCAACCAATCTGGAAACAACTTATACCAAGAGGTTAGAAAGCAACGACCATGGTTGTCTTTAAGATACTGGTCTTTCGGAAGTTTAGGTTGATATGGCCCAACTTTAAGATAAGCCCGAATAACCTCATCACGCTGAGATGTCGGAAGCTTCAATTTTGGTTCTCGTAAGCCTGGATCCCTTACCAAAGTAGATTAATCAAATTCTTGCACTTCAACTCTAGGACTTTTAAGAGGGCGATGTCCGGGTTCAACTGTTGAAGTTCCACCAATATCACTTGAAGGTTTTGAGTTTGCACAATCTTCAACAGTTCTCTCTTCTTAAAGAAGGAGTCAATTGTTTTTTTGCCCATGATTACCTGACAATAGAATATGTTAGTCTTGTACATAATTTGTTTTTTTTTTCCAACTTACGACAAAAAAATAGACTATAAAAACACTAAACTAATCGCTAAATTAATCATTCTTATCCTAATAGGCCCACAAAAGCACTAATTCCTAATGAAAGAAAAAGTTCATCTTGAAGGTAAAATTGATGATTTTTTTTGTTAGCAATATGAAAGAATACCCTAAATCACGAACCGAAAATATATGGATGATTAGCCGGAGGAACAGTCAATAGCAATAGAAAAGATTGAAGATTGAAATAGGTACCTGAATGTCCAACTCCAAAAGGGGGGATCGGAAGCTTAGAGGCCGCCTTTTTTTCCATTTTTTTAAGAGACGGCTGTAGCTTAGGCCCTTAATAACGATTGGGAATTTTTGGGGGAGAAGAAATGGGACTTGTATTCACACTATTAACCCTTTAATTTTATTATTTGTTTTATCTTAACCCTTGATGTATAGAAACTAATGTTTAAGATCACTACTATTTGATTTTTTTTTCTCAAAATTCTTTGCAAGGGCGAGGTTATCTATATAAGGAAGGAGAGAAGAGAGAGAGGGTGTGGAAATTGTAATTCATTTCTAGTGTCTCTATCTTTCTTAGATCTGCAACTTCCATCTTCCTGTTGCTTAATACCATTGGCTTGAGTTCCAATTTTGGATCTCAATTTCTATGAATTTCTGTGAATTAGGTCAGTACGTTATCACGCAGCCAAGGAAACCAAGCCGCCAACCCCCGATGATGATGGCTAAATAGGGAATGAAGTCAGAAGGCAGTAACTAAGGGGGTGAGAGAAAAAGTCCATCTAGGAGGAGGAAAAAACAATGTTATACCACATCAGTAATTGAACTTCGAGTAATTAAAAATGCAACATCATCTATCAAATCATTTTGAACTTCAATAAAAAACAATTACATAATTCAAAAAGCATATTATTAATACCGTAGCAGTTACATTATACCAATACAGTACCGAAAATGGGGACTTCGCATTTAGTCCAAAACTACATGGGGTTATGTTTTGTGGTCAAGTACTCAAGTGAAAGTCAGGGAGGTAATGCGCACGAGCATCAAACCACAAGTGGTAAATTAGACTTTTTCCTATTTCATACTCCCTTAGTTCTTTTTTGGAGTGTATTGCTTCGTAATCGTAAATCCAACTTATTACAAATAGTGGCGGACCCAGGAATCCAACTCAATGGGGGCCTTATTAATTATAATCGTGCAATTTTTTTTCTAGTCAACGATCTTGCTAAATTAAGATATTTATTATGGACTATAATGTTTATAATGCATACATTTTATAAAAAATGAACAGAAAATGAGCACAGAATTAATTCTACATTTTTATTTTGAGATATATATGAGTGTGAATGTTAAATATTGCGTTATATTGCATAATTATGCTAAATATATAATATGAATAAAAAAAAAATTTTAAGTTTTGCGCGGGGTCAGTGGGGGCACGTGCCCCCGCGTGATCCCCTTGGGTCCGCCCCTGATTACAAAGACATCATCATTACATCCTTCGTATCAACTCTTTTACTTCTACTTTCCAAAATTATCCTCCAATTTTACCCATTAACTCTTACCCATTAATTTTGCGAAATAGCAAAAGAATAATTGTATAAACTTTTACCCACTAACTTCTTAAACACGCATTTATTATGGGACAGTTCAAAATAGAATACTCAACAATAAGAAAAAGATAGTGATAATGCCAAAACTGGTTTTGATTGTGTCAAAACTCCAATGCCTAAAAGACATGTATATTGCACATAAGTACAAACATTTTATACATTGGAGTTTTGGCACAATCAAAAATAGTTTTGGCATTAAAAAATGGATGGAGGGGGTAATTGTGCAGCCATGTCTTTTAGCTTGTCTTTTAGGGCATCCTCATCGAGGGAGGCAAAAATTGGACCAAATTTAACCTCAAAAACACCTTTTATAAATTAGCAAGTCACTTTTTAAAAAACTTACAAAATCAGACACTCTATTCTAACTTCACAATATTAAACTACTCTTTCTTTCTACTCCTACTCCCAAAAAAAAAAAAAACACTACTCTATGAAGTCAGGAGAGAGAGAATTTATTAAACTATTCCTAATCTATGAACAGTACCACGCCTGATTTGCCGGATTATTGTAGCAAAGTTTCAGATTTTGCAAATTTACAAAAAATTTGTTGAGTCTGATTTTGGGGTGTTTTTTCCTTTTATACCCAACAAAATAGCCATCAGGGGAATTTGCCTCCCCATGAGAATGCTCTTAGCTGGGCTTCTCAATTTTCCAAACCGAATAGAGGAAGGAAGTTGACATATTCAAAGAGCTAGCTGAAGCCTGGTTGGCCAATTTTGGACCTAAATTAGTCTTCCCTCTTAAGGCCCAATGGGCTATGGGCTTATTAATCTTTTTTCGCAGTTACTTAATTGACTATTGTATATTATCTCAATGAGAGGAATAAAAAACTTAAATCTTTTTTGGAATTTTTACTAAAATAATTTACTCTTGTATTTATCTAGAGGAATCAGAAACTTAAAAAAAATGTAAAAGCAAACTTAATATGTTCAGAAATAATCTAAAAAATCATCTAGTGTGAATTACTTTTGTCTTACTAAACTTCTTAGCTTTTCCTCATAATTTTTATGTTTTCAATTTCTATCTTCAAGACGAATTGAAGAAGTAAAACAAAAAAATACTGATGAAAAACTAACAAAAATCACATTTAGGTCAAAATGGTTGTAACACTCACGGTATCATTTCTTTTTCTCCTATCTTTCAGTATTTCTTCTGCTGCCTACTATCCTTAACTTAAAATTTAAAATGCATAAGAAACATTTTACTTAAAATTTAAAATGCTGCAGAAACATAATAAGCGACCCGGTGAATGGTTCTCACCCTTGGGGACCATACTAAAGGGACCAAAACTCATAGACTAATTACAAGGGATTTCAATGTCACTATTCATTCCCAATTATGGATAAAAAAGCTTGGCAAAAAGAAGCTCATTCCATGTATCCTGAAGCCCAGGCAAGCACCAATGAACACAATCGGCGTAACTAACGGGATTCGCTAGCTGCTCGGGAGTCAATGGGCTCCACTGCTTCTTGTAAATTGAGGTGTGAGCGTCCTTTCGATAACTCGAGAGTTGTGTGATGTTGAGAAACGTAACGGGAAATTTCGATTCGCTAAAAACTTGTCCTGTAACTTGCATTATACTTTTTCGTGAGCTGGATCCCCAGTATAAAGGATCTTGGATCATGGTTGTTTGGTTGTAGCAGTTGCCATTGGGTTCACCTCCCCAGTCCACGCTCCTGCAACCAATCAGAAAATGATTTTTTTCTTCAATTAATCATTCAAAAAAATACATTACTAATTGGAAATTGCTCACCTTGTCTAGCATATCATGTTATGCCTCCTAATAGTAATTGACCCCCAAAGTTAAATGGTTAGGGATCAAATTGAAAAATGATATGGACCAAATCGAGACTACTTATTTTCTCCAAATTCAGGTGCCTAAGGAAAATTAGTCGTACTTACTTCGGATGGTCTGGTGACATGCTGGTGAAGAAGACCCTTGTTTTATTACGATCCATATTTTTCTCTACCCATCTCAACATACTATTCATTGCAAGCCGATACGCATCCTCTGTTGATAGCTCCACTAGATCTTTTACTTTATCGTCAAAAGACCCTTGCCTGTTGAACATGATCACAAGTCCTAATGAGACCTTCCCAAAAGACGTACGGATAAAAACACAAAATGAGAAACCAATAAACTGTTTGACAAAAGGATCGAGAAGTTACAAGATCTTGATCTTGAGCTTAGTCAGCCACCAGATATAGGTGTTGAACACCAAAATATCAACCCCTTTCCAGTGTCTTCCATGCTTATTAATTGAACCTCTTCGTAAAATCCTGTCAGAAACCCTATGGACTGCAGCGTCATCCGCATTTGATTCAAGAAGCAACGGTGCCCAATAGAACTCAATGGTTGCATTGTAATCCTGAAAAACACATATGCACAAAAACAAATGAAACAAATTTAGGGTGGTTTCAAATATTGAAACATTGTAATGGTTGGTGAAAATTGTAATATTATGTTACCTTGGCTCTGAAAACAGTGAGTGAACCATTAGTTTCCATGGATTTGGCTTCTTCAGGCATGAGTTTATGGAGAAGACAAACCATGGAAACATATTGACCGCGGTTTAGAGAATCGCCTACAAAAATCATTCGCTTTCCTCGGAGTGTTTCGAGCATTAATGTGGCATTGAAACTGCATATACAGCTTCGTACTAGTTAGTTGGAACATTTTATTTTGAAGAAGATGAACGAGTGAAATGAGGAATTTGAGTGCTCTAATCAACAACAATTGCAGAGTCCTAGTGTGACGACCCACATCACTTGTGAATAAGCTTACAAGAAGTCAATCGTAGTGAAAAATAAAAAGATTTTGAATTATGTTTGTTGTGACGGAACTTGAAGTATGAGAATATAAACAAATCAACAGGGAAACAAAATACAAGATTTGCATGGTTCCCCTTAAGTACGAAGCAAGAATGTACGTCGGGCGTTGTCATTTCGTACATTGTCATTTCCAGCACAAGAATATAAACAAATCAAAATAAAGCTGGGTATCCCAGCAATTTCTAAACTTTCAAATCTAAACTCTAGAAAGGAACCAGTGTTTACCCAGCTTTATTTTGAATTTTGAAAATATACTTTTAAGACGTTTTTAGATACTGAGTAAAGTGAAGCAGACTGTTTAAAAATCTAGACAAGAGATATAAAGTATGAGAGTAAACTGAGTCAACCTAAAACAATAAATACTTAACAAACTCTAAACCCGTGAGCAGAAAATCTACGCTCGAATAGAGTTTCCAGACGCTCGGGTAGGTATCTGAGCGCTCGGTTATCCTCTTGGGTTCTGAGGTTTAAACTACGTTTTGTTTGTGTAATAAAGGCCAACTGGGTTCTAAACTAGTATAGGGAACTAATCAGAACCCAGAGGCTCCCCTCAGGGTGACCAAAACAGTAACTTGTAAAAGTTTTGATTTCTACCTTTTCAAAGCTTGAATCACTAGTCCTTTGTTTTTATTGGAACAACAGTAGTGTAGACTGGATTTGGGTGGATGATAGACTGGAGTTTAAGGTGTATGAACTGGAATGTACTGCTCAGGGTTTAGGGTTATTTGAATGGGATTGAAAGAGTAGGGGGCTAGGGGGTTATTTGGACGAAATTCACAGTAGAGGGGTGCCGTGTATATGAATCTGATTTCTCAGGTGGTAGAAAAAAACTGTGTATAAGGGAGGCGATAATGATGTGGGTGAGTGCCGGAGTGGAGGGAGGAGGTGGAGGTTGCGTGTCTGGGGGTGTGCATTGAGGTTTCTGAGCGTGGGATCGGTTTGAAAATGTTTTTGTCTGGAGAAAGAGCATTGTTCTTGCTTCCGAGGCACGTTTTGTCTTATTTCATCATTAGGGAGCCAACCGGCTAATACTTAAGAGTATCTGGAGAGTCAAAATTGGGGTATCTACACCTAGGCTGCTATTCATAAGAACGTATACAAAATAAGGTAAAAAAAAAAAAAAAAGGCCTCAATACGCGCAGCCCGCAACATAACGCGTATATCCCGTGTCTGACCGTCTGGACGGACGTGACTCCCGTCTAGACGAGAACTACAGGATGCTCCCTTGCGATCCAGAACGAAAACTGTACGCGACGAATACTGTACCTTTCCTCAAAAAGTCAAATTCCAGAAAAGACTGACAACGTTGGCATGCCCTTAGTTCAAGTGATTGGGCCATAGGCTACTTGGGCTATTATAAGTGGTACTGTCTTCGTCTGAATTTGTTAGTTTCTTTTTGAAATCAGTGTCATTTTTTATTGCTTATATCCCTCAATGTGTATCTAAAAAAATATGCAATATGGATCTTGTTTGATAAATCTCAATTAGTTCAGAAATTCAAAGTTCGTAAAATCATGAAAATCATAAAAAAAATTGAGGGATATATGCAATAAAAATTTACACGAATTTAAAAAATGGACTAACAAATCTGAACGGAGGGAGTATTAGAATCAATCAACCCTAGAGCTCGTTTCGATGATGTATAAGAGAGCCGGATGAAGAAATCTGGCCGGATGAGCAACTGATTTGACATTTAGTCCATGGTTTGGCAACCAAATTAAAACACCCCCTGACTAAATAGCCGCCGGCTATATAATCCGGGAGAAGCCTGACTATATTTAGTTAGGGTGGACTATCTTGGCGATTTTACTTCTCTACCCCCATCTCTTCAAAACACAGCAAAGAATTATACCTTTCGTCGCCGGACCTTTCATCGCCGGATCTTTCATCGTCGGACCATCGTTGATGCACAAAGAGAGATGAGAGAGAGAGAGATTTCGTGGTGGTGGAGGTTTTATCATGTTGATCGGCCATGGAAACCAGAGGGGGAGAGAAATTAGATATGGTTTTGTGAGAGAAGATGAAGAGGAAAAGATTTTTTGCATCTGTTTTTGTTGACAGTCGATATAAACAAGGAGTCCATGAAAATGATCCTGTGTGGTTGCAACGGTAATTCAAAAGGTTCTAATGTACTCCTATTTTGTATTATTTTTAAGGTTCTAATTACACACATTCCTCTACCATTAAAATGTACTTTTAGTGTTTAATATTTTAATTTTAAAAATTACATAAAAATGTTTAAATGAAATTATTAGACCTCAATTGTTGAAAAGAATAACAAATTAATATTTTTTTTGTATTTTTACAATTATTTAAATACTTAATTTAAGATTTGCATTACCAATGGCAAAATAGTCTTTGAACAGATTTTTACATCATCTACCTTCCTTTTTAATCTTGCATCCAAATCATGGACTATTTAAGCCCCCCTTCTTAAATGTCACGTCAATATGGGACCACCTTTCTTATTTAATCACCCTGACTTTTAATCACCCTGACTATTTTATCCCTCTTACTATTTAATCCCTCCAAAACTAATACGCCATCCAAACGGGCTCCTAGTCTCATGGTGGGCATTTTTTTTTTTTTTGTCTTTATTCACTTTTTTAAAAGAAAAGGATAAGGAACTTTTGCAATCAAATATAAAGACAAGGGTGATGCATGATTACTAAAACACCCTCATGCAAAACTAGTTAAATGTCACTCATTTTTAAAAATTGAAAATTCAAAAAAAAAAAGCAAAAAACACTCCTACATCCGGCCGACCACCTCCGACGACCCCTTCCAGCGACCAAAAAAATTAATGACATGTCACTAATTTTTAAAAGTTGAAAAATCAAAAGAAAAAAAAACACTCCTTCGTTCGGCCGACCACCACCCCACTTCCGGCGACCACTTCTGGCCGATCACTTCCGGCGACCGAAAAAATTAGTGAAATGTCACTAACTTTTAAAAGTTGAAAAATCAAAAAAAAAAAAAAAAAAACAACAACAACAACAACTCCTATGTTCGGCCAACCACCACCCAACCTCTAACCGACCACTCCCGGCGACCCAAAAAAATTAGTGAAAAGACACTAATTTTTAAAAACTTTAATTTCAAACATAAAATTCAAAAAAATCACCACCCCACCTCCGGCCAGCCATCACCCCACCTCTGGCTGACCACTCTTGGTTACCAAAAAAATTAGTGAAACGCCACTAATTTTTAAAAATTCTAATTTCAAACATAAAATTTAAAAAAATTACCACCCCACCTCCGGACAACCACCACCCGACGTCTGCCGACCACTTTCGGCGACAAAAAAAATTAGTGAAATGTCATTGATTTTTAAATATTCGAATAAACACCACCCCACATCTAGCCAACCACTTCCAACGACCCAAAAAAATTGTGAAATGTCACTAATTTTTAAAAATTCTAATTTCGTGCAAAATTCAAAAAACATTGACCAACTAGTCAACTACCAACTCCTCAAACTAGTGAAAGCTCACTAATCATCCTAAAAATGTATGATAATAGATCAAATTTTTAGTTAGTGAAACCTCACTAATCATCATAAAATGCTCTAACGGTTGGTTCCAAAAATCACAGTTGTCAATCATTCTCAATTCATCAGAGTCTGTGAAGTTTTGCGTTATTTTGTTTTGTACTTGCCGGATTAGTTTACATATTTGTCCTCAAAGTATCAAACATGTGCTCCTCTAATTGGGATATTTTTGGAAGAAAAAATGTGAGTCAGTTTTAATTTTTAGTCCATCTCTCCCTTTATAAATATAGAATAGAACGATAAATAGAATAGATTCATGTGAGGTTTTGGCTCAAATCTATTGGACCTCAATTGGGTCTTCTAGAAGCTGATAACGAGAGCAGAAACAGGGAATCAGAGCATGGAAGAAAGGCCTTTTGACTGTGTGCCATATCCTGCCAAGCCTCATGAAGTTTTGGCGTATAAATTCAAGTAGTGTTCTCCTCTTGTATCGTGTGGTAGCAAATTAGCAACGTGAGGAAAGGGGGTGAGGCTGGGGAGTGGGTGAGCCGGTTTGGCTCAACGGATCGAGAGTTTTATGTAACTTTAATTGTATATGTCGATTTATACACACACACAGAGTGAGGGTAATTTTGGAAGAAAATAGAAAGAGTGAGTGTATTTTGTCCTTTTGCTAAATTAATATTGAAAACAATATATTTATGTTTGATTGCAAATGTTTCTTGTCCTCTCCAAATAAGTAAAATATTGTGTGTTTAAGACTAATTATTCCTTATCAATATTTAATTAAGTAATTAACATTTGATAGTGTAATGAACATGATTTATAAATTCATCTGGCAATACGTATAGTATGTATATGTATTAATATTTTAAATTTATTCCGAAATTTTTGTTGCTTATAACATGGTCGCAGAGAAATTCATTATTGTTGGTGGTTGGTAAAATACACTAATATCTATAAATTAAATACTACCGCAACCTCACCATATGCTGTTGCCTGTTGGGAGGACAAGTGTAAACAGATAACAAAGTACTAATATTTGCCAAATTATTTTTTGCAGCGACAGCGCTAAATTTTTTCCAATTTTTTTTTTTAAAATCCTAGTATATATGACAATGGATTGTTAAAAAAAATTGGAAAATGCTATCGTCTGTGGCAACTCCATTATTTTTTATCCGGGAATAATTTGAAGGGTTCTTCTATTGGCCGACAATAAGATAAAAAGAAGACAAAAAAACGTATATTACTACAGTGTACTTTTCACATATTCTAATACATTTTCACATATTCATAGGCAATTTTTACACATTTCAATATAGTTTATAAACCTTAATAATAGTCCAATAAGCTGATTTTAGAATTTTTCTAAATTGAAAGTTGTTAATTCGCGGAACGGTTATTGGGTGATTTTCATTTTCCCCCACTCAAATCTGGATTAGGCAATCATCTTTCAATATGATATAAAACTAACAATGTGATTTTTTATTTTGGATAACTCAGAATATTAAATGTTGATTTGTTATCGTAATGTAGAAATGGTTAACGAACCTTGGGAGGGAACAACCGTGAGGCTGCCACCGCCAGAACTGATAGTCTTTTTCCGGCCGGCCATGTTCTAGACATGTCAGCTGCGGCTGTATGTACGGACACTCCGATTCCTCGTACAACGGCCGATTCTCTGCATCCCTAACCCACCTCCCGTCAAACACGTTGCATTCTTCCGCGGTCTGGCCAACCGAAAACGGTAACTTCTCTTTCTTCTTCGCTATTCCAAATTGCACATACAAATTAACTAATTAATCTCAGCTAATTAATAAATACTACAAAAGACTTCATACAGAATGAATGATGTAACTGAATTAATGTAACTACGTGCACTTCTTGTTGGAAATATTATTGTTATACATAATATTTAAATTCTCGATTTAAATGTAAATTGATTGATATTGAGTCATGTCTTTCCAGGGGCACATATTCAGCGTCGACGGATGCATCTATTAGGAACAATTGTTCTCCTAACACTAGTTTGGTTCAACAGACCCCCAGATTGTAGTGTTACGTACTTCTATGGGTCGTTCGATCAAGTACTGCTTGGAGATAGGCGTTCATGCAAACCGTAAGCACTGTCGTAGTGGGGAAGAATCTGTCTATAAATACAGTGTGCAACACTCACCTTGATCACCAGTTTGTTCGCATTGATTTTCAGGTTTTGCATTCTAACTTTATTGCATTATATTATCAGTTATATCACAAAATTAAACATATTTTCCAACACTTGTTGTAAAAAGCAGTCCTTCACAATATCTTTCAATTACTACAAAATATTAGGAGTAAAATCGTACTAATGATTTTTGTTGTGGGTTCCTGCATCTCTAGACTTATTCGTAATTTTTTTCAAACTTAATACTAGTAGAATAATTAACTTACGGTCAGTTCTTTTGGTGTGTTGGTCGGAGAGGTCGAGCCGGTTGAAGATGTAGCCGAAGTCTTCGGAATAGAAGGTGGTGACGAAGACGATGACGGCGAATAAGGTGAAGATGAAGATGTAGTACGGAGCGAGACGAGCTTGTCTGAGGAGAGACGAGGACGCAGCAGCAGCAGGGGAAGAGGAAGAGACCGGCGTCTTCATCAGTGTGTTGGGAAATATTTTGTTTCTGTTTTATGAAAACATGTTGCCCTGTGGAGGTTAAATACAGGAACAATCAGAGGCAGACCGCTGGTATGCGAGCAGGGGCGGATCCAAGGGTGCCCCGCTGACCCCGCTCAAAACTCAAAAAAAAAAAATTCATATTATTTATTTTGCATAATTATATAATATAATGCAATATTTAGCATACACATTTATATATATCTCAAATATAAAAATGGAGGATTAATTCTGTGCTTATTTTCTGTTCTTTTTTTTAATAAATGTATGCATTATAAACATTATAGTCTATAATAAATGTCTTAATTTAGCAAGATCGTTCAGTAGAAAAAAATTGCACAATTATAATTAATAAGGTGCCCCCATTGAGTTGGATTCCTGGATCCGCCACTGTGTGCGAGGGTGGTGTTTGGCCCCTATATTTCTCCCAATTAATTTCTTTTTTATTTATAGTACACTTTTGGACTTTTTGCACTTTTAGAATTTTTGTAAAATTAAAAAAGAGTGGTCTTCGCGAGCCAAGTCAAATTCATAATCCTGCGTCCGCCACTGACAAAAATTTCTGTTGGACAAGTCAATCTGATGTAGATGAAAACAAATTTAGTACAAAAAGAACAAAACAATATATTCCATTATTTTTACTAACTACGTACCCTGTCATTAACCCTGTTGATTAATTGATCTTTAATTGGGATTTGGCATCATTATACGTTGGTGTGATGGGCGTTCGAAATATATACGAGTAGAAGTATACATTTTAATTACCTTGTTGAGTAAATGAGACCACAAAATTCACGGAAAGTGTATTTAGATCGATCACATTAAAATTAGGTACCAGATAGCAAATACGTACCATATATATATACTCAAAATTTCTAACATTAAACGACATGCACAAACTTGGATTAAAAAATTTAACGGGTTTTTGAAATCTTTGCAAGTTTGAAAACTTGAAATGCTTATCATTAAAAGTTTTTTTTGGTAAATATTAGTGAATGAACTTTATTAAGTAAAACTAGAGCAATTTATTAAGTTTTGATAACTTGAGTGTCCGAAAGGGAACCAATCCTATCGTGCATTAGTGGGGGCCAAATTAAAATCAGAACAAAGTTTCGTATGGAATGACTCATGTGAGCTGATAGAACCTGAGATTTTAAAGGGAGCAAACCCTAAATCTGTATAAGGTCAACCTATTAAGATTGAAAGCGAAAGAATTAATCTATTCTATCTAATATATAAAGGGGAAGTACTACTTTGGTATGGACTATTTTTGGAGGCTGGCTCACATTTTCGTTTGCCAAATTTGTACACAACAGAATAAAGATTTACACACAATTGAATGTTCAAAGGATTTAACTGTAGGGGTATAATAGACAAACGCCCCCAAATAACTACCTAACCCACATGAGTTTCAGTTTTCTCCCACTACCATCTCACGAATTCAACATCTTTTCTTCTTTGTTTTCCACCGACACCCTCATCTAGAGTTTAATTTTACTAGAGGTCGGGGCACACGTAATGCATGTGTAAGTCGAATTTTGACAGAAAAGTAAATGCACAAATGTATCTGTCTTATCGTTTGATCGTGTGTGTATTGTACTGTTAATATTATTTATTTTTTGATTTTTGTGAAATAAGCTACCTTTTAGATATTCAAGTAATATATTATGACAAATTGCACATAATCAAATAATACATTACCCGTCGCCGCCGCTTTTTCCACGATCTATTACCTAAGTACTCTTCTATCAAATTTTGTAAATCCATCGTGTTAGCTATAACGGAAAATGGTCATTTTGTACAGTAATGGCCTATCTTTATTACTTGCACAGATTTTGAAGTCGATGTTTTGACAAAGATAAAGTGTTGGAGAAATGTGTAATTACAAAATTATATAAACAATTCTTTTTTAATGCGATAATAAGGCGCACTATGATCAACAATTAAATACCTGATTTTCTGTTTGTGTTTCATCTATCATAGTTTTCTCATCTGCACAATTATCCCAAAAGCAAAAATACTATTTTTCTATTCGCATTCCATGTTTCGAATTCATAAGTATCTCTCACAAAAATATGCATATCAGAATATAGGTGCACAAAATTATGCACATCAGAATATAAGTGCACAAAGCTATTTCTGGTTGTGTTTTCTAGAATATAACACTAATATTAATGTACTTACACCATTTAAGTTCCAAAAAGCTTTTAGAAAACAACAATATGAAGAGATTCTTCTTATAAAGAGTTCACAGAATGTATGACTGACAAAAGATCACGAAAACATATAAATTTTACGGTAGGTGTGAATGACTCAACATACTCTTATTTTTTTGTTCTTCGTAGTTGGAACTGTTGTTTGTACATTTTTTTTTTTTTTTTTTTTGCTTTTTTTACAGTCGACTCTAGTACTGTTGTTTAAGTGGAGAGTAACAAATTAAGACTCTGCCCTTTTTTTTACGCTGGCCCAGTAGTCTGAAATTTTTGGTTGGCTTGATGTTCTGAATTCGTACCTATAGTTAATTTGTTTAAACTCCTAGCAATAAGCATACAACTAAAATACTGCAGAATTTTTTTTCGAAGCACAAAAAAAAAATACTGCAGAAGAAAATTTTGAACATCAAATGGAAACATGCAGAATAAAAATTTGAACATCAAATGAAAATGGCATGTCGGCAAGCAATAAAATTTGAGAAGGAATCAGTAGGAGAAGAAGAAAACGAAAAAAAAAAAGTAAAAATTAGAAATTGAAAAAAAAAATCGAAGGTGAAGGAAACATCTGTACCTTGGGGGTGGATGAATTGATTCCACGTGCTTCTAGGCAATCACCATTAAAACATTGGAATTAAAACATTGGTTGGGGTGTAAAAGAATTGGAATGGTGGTGGTTAAAATCGGCAGATACCGAAATGGCAGTTGTTTGGTAGAGCAGTCGGTAGTTGCATCTGTTTTAAGGAAGTTGCAGGTTTGTTTTCTTCATTTGGTGTAGTGGAGGTTGAGGAAATGTTGGACCTTCTTACCCTTACCACATCCTTATCAGCCTCAACAAAAAAAAAATACCAAATTTAATCTCAAAAACACTTTTTATAAATTAGCAAGTCAATTTTCTAAAAATTCACAAAATCAGACTCTCTATTCTAACTTCATTATATTAAACTATTATTTCTTTCTACTCCTACTCCCCAAAAGTAATAATAAAAAAAGTGAACAGTACATGAATATTGCATGAAACAGTGCGTGAATAGTGACTTGGTGCATGAACAGTGTCACACCAAAATTGGTGCGGCACTGTAGCAAAGTTAGAGTTTTGCAAATTTGATGACTGGATTTGGTGCGCCTGATTTTTGGAGGTTTTTTGGAACTTGGCTTAACAAATTATCCATCAGAAGGGTGTGATGCCTCTGATGGTGATGCTCTTACAGTTTTTGGCAGTTACTCAAAACAGAGGCCATTGAAGATGTAATACAATTTTTTGCATTTGGACAATTGTGACCTCTTACTGTTTTGCCCTTACAGTTATATGTGCAAAGGCCCAGTAAAATGTAAATTAGTAACTTTTTGTATGGCAGTTTTCAAGCAGTTTTTTCTAGCTAAGCAGTTTTTTCCAGGGCTAGTTTGAAAGTTATGGAAACCATATTTTTTAAGGGGCAAAAAAGGAAATCACTATTGTGACAGGCTTCAAAACTGGGTTACACCAAACTGGTGCTCCCCTTTATATATTAGAATAGATATTCTCTTCATCCAATATTCTGTGATCATGTTAGTTTTTGTGATTTAAATAACGTGTGGATGACTAATTTTCTTCTTCCACAACACTCTTAGTTACCTTTTTTTTTTAATTTCAAGATATATAACTACCAACTAAGCCAAAACTCTGGACAACACATAAGATAAGCCAGGCGGAATACAACCCGAATAAAGAGTAAAAAGTTTACAGACTTACCTCTGCAAATATTATCAACACATGTGAATAACCCAAAAAAAATTCAATTGGGGTATGCAAGGATGGAGATGGTACTCTGGCTTCAAAGTTTACAGACTTCCCCTCTGTGCTCTGCAAATATTATCGACACGTGAATAACCCAAAAAAAAAAAAACAGGACAATCAAAATGCATCAAGTAAGAGGAAAACTCGAGCAATTCTTTATCCTCCAGCAATTATGAATAGATAGCATTACTGGATTAGATATATAGACTCGAGGACGGCATGCCAGTCGAATTTTAATAAAATGCACACATTTTTTATAAAATATTCACAATAATAATCTCTGAAATTATTGTATTTATTTTATCAAAATTTAAGTTGTACACGTATCACGTGTGCCCGGCCTCTAGTTAGGATTAAATTAAAGGGGTATAGCTAGATCTAGTGTTGATATTTCGGTGACATGTCAACTTCTTGCCTCAATGCATGATGTCTACCCGTGGCGCAAAACTCTCGTCTTAGGTGTTTCAGATACTTGGTTGTATTGGTCAGGTCGTGTTTGATTTCAACATCAAGCATGCAATTTCTCAACAATTGGCAGCTGGATGTCTCTTCAAATTTCTTCGGTTGTTTATCTGTCTTCACTTTGTGTTGGGAGATTCGTTATCCATGGTGAGAATGTCATCCGTGGAACTACCGTGACACAACAGCGAATTGACACCATACATTGACCACGGACATCGGACATGCCAAAGCAATCTGTACTGGATGTATCATTCATTTGTTTTGGCTCTGTCTTATGTTCTTCTGTATTAGAGTATGTCTTTCTTCAGTTGTTGTTTATATGCGGTGAGTTGTAATAGTCATATCATGATATGGAATTCTCTCTCTCTCTCTCTCTCTCTCTCTCTCTCTCTCTCTCAAAATATATATAGGGGAAACTTCTAGTCCGGACCCCGGACCTCCACGTTCCCGATATTTTTTTTATGATCCGAACTATCCAATGTGTTTAAAACGTGTTTTTAAGGTCCCCGCGTGAAATCATCAAAAAAAATACCGGGAATGGCTTGATCCAAACAGTTTTTCACAAAACTGTATATATACAGTTTTTATGAAAAACAGCTCGGATCAAGGTCTTCCCAGTATTTTTTTTTTTTTTGATGATTTCTCACGGGAGGCCCTTAAAAACACGTTTTAAACACATTGGACGATTCGGATTTTGTAAAAATAATTTTTAAAACCTTCAAAACACCCAAAAACTTCTAGTCAGGATCCCTGACTGGAAGCTTGCCGTATATGTGTGTGTGTGTTTTTCTTGCACTCATAGGCTTCCATTACTATATTCATTGACCAGAAGAATGGAGCAGTTGATAATCCAGTCGACTCACGAACTAGTAATTGATTGGTGAACAATTAAATGGATGAAGAATTTATCCACATTATTTAGAATTTCTTTGCACTAAAACAAAGATTTGATTAGTTCTTTAAATTGGTTTGAAAATTTTAAAAAATTATGTACAGCATTAATTTATTTCTTTACCCAATAATGAAATTATTTTGCGGGACGATACACTAATTCAGTAAACAGAATAAAGGCGTGTGCAGGCATGTTTGGTTAGACTTGTCCTTGGAAATACTCTATCCTGAAAAACGAACCACTCTTTAAAGAAAGCCCTCATGCGGTAGAGCTCTTGAATATCCACCCTGCATCCCGGGATCGAGTCACATTATCCCCTCCCCATGTAATAGATTTGGAATAATGAAGGACAGAGAGAGAAAAAAAGTTGAGATTTTTCACAGGTCATGACTCATGACAGCCCAAATCTAGCAAGCTCTATATATCTTATATTCCTGTATAACTAGCACGTTGTAAGCATCATTTATTTTATTTTATTTTATTTTTGGTTTCGCAGCCAGGGTGTTTGAGCCAGCTTGCGCACCTCGACTTGATCCTCCTCTATGGTCTAATCAAAAAGAGATCATCCATGCCGGAACTAGGAAATTCATAAGAGAAGCTCAAATGAAATAAAACAGTTCAATACATCTTGATCTTCCCCTTTTTCAGTGATGGAAATTGATCAATTAATGGGAGGCAGGGCAAAAGGTGGAACAAATTACATTGTCACTTTCCATTTTTTTTCGGAAAGTGAACACTATTAAATAAGAAATCACTTTAGACTATCATTTTAAAGTCCTGGCCCTAAAAGAAAAAAGAACAAAACCCAAGGATCTTTGATTAAATCCCATTTCATTAATTTCAATCTGCCTTGTTCTATGTTGAAACTGACACTCTGTTACATAACATGCACATAACCTCCAATACGGAGAGAAAGTACAACAACAAAAAAACCCCTAAAAAAGAATGACAGCAAAAGTACGACACGAATAATCTGTTGGTTAACAGATCCCTATGACTCTCTGATTGCATTAGTTTGCAGAATTCTAACGGTAAAGCCGAAATGATTGAAGAAAACTCCACAGCAAAAGTTGGACGGGAGCTGACATTCAAAAGTTGACGGGAGAATAGGAGTTCCGATAACTTACAGAAGGTCCTCTAAATTTCTGCACCAAGGTCATATACATACTCTGCAAACAAAAGGAGAGAAAAATAAATCCATATTAATGGAAGTTCCTAACATTGCTTCTTCATCCCAGGTTCAATCCTCTTCTTATAGTTACGAGACCAAGTTGGCAATCCTAGACACACAAAATAAGAAGCTGAAAAATAACATTGGAACCACAACAGGGTAACTGAAACTTGGAACTCCAAAATGATAAGGAAAAATATCAAGTTCTACGAACATGTCGTTAGAATTTCCCAAGTACATCATTCTTCCTCTTCTTTTCTTTCCTAGTTTTTTTGCTAGCCATTCAAGTTCAGTTCTTATCCTACTAGGAAGTTTAGCTCTTATCCTAATCCTTTAACTGGGAACACTCTGCAGTATACATATGGCGCCTTTGATACTTCAAAGACAACTATAGATAGCAAGGACTTGAACATCTAAGGCATACCTGAGCTCTATGCGGTAAGCTGGCCCAGAATTCCAAATTTGGAACAACCTGTAAACAGAAAACATGTGTTAAAATAACAGTTGAAACCAATGAAACCCAAATAAAAGCCAAGTATACGCAACATCATGATTGCTCGAGTAGACATTTCATACTGTTATTTGTGTGGAGTTTTACATGAGATGTCATGCATTTACAGTAGTTTCAGTTCTAAAATAGGATGGCATACTAGTGGAATGACTCAGATGTCCATTCCCTGGACCACAAAATAAACAAGGACCGTCTTAAACTTGTTGCCTCTAAAATTTTACTGCTTTATCTTTGATCAATATCACCAACATAACAGGATGGAATCACACTTTGTGGCCAGTCATGCTAGAGGCATTGGGCCCAAACCAAAACCAATGTGGCCAGTTATTTGTTCTAGTTTCGTGTTTGTTTTATTGTTAAAACATCCAACTCAAAACCAATTGGCAACGAGTGGAGAGCCCCCCAGGCTCATATACTAGTTTTGGAGGTAATAATTAACCAATGTGGGGCAAGCTCTAATGAAACTCTAGATATCCAGGCTAGCTTACACACATCTCAACTAATCCAAGGACCAATCCCAATATCCACAAGTGGGGGGCCCGATTTAAGAGTTGATAGATCACAGGTCTGAAGGTTCAGCAACTGTTGTTTGATAGCAAGAAAGCAACATGGCATCATGCATAAGCAAAGTGTTCTTATTCCATGTCATTCTAACAAAGTATCATTTGTCATATTCGTTCTCGTGCACATCACAATGAACACCTTTATCCATTACTACACCAGCAGTCCTACAAGTAAATATCCTGTTTCACTGCCTTTACAATATTCAAGCAGCTCCATCCCAAGATTCCCAACAATAATTCCCAGTGTAGAAACAAGGAAAGAAAATACGACGTAGACAAGTGGAATACGCTAATAAAGCGAAAACAATATGATGTAAAATGATGCGCTGACAGCAGTCCTTATGGGAACGTAGAAATGAAAATTGAAGTTGAGAGAGTAAACATACATCTATACCACGAACTCCGAGGTAGGAAAAACGATAAGCAATACCCGACAACAGATAGCCTCCAAAGAGACATAAGATTCTGTAAAATCAGAGCAATTAGTGAGTAGATGTTGAATACTTGAAAACCCTGATAGAAGGCAATTAAATATATTGCATTTAACACATCAGATTATAAGGCTAGAAGTCCTTACACAGTTATGAAAGTGCCAAACCAACCCAGTCCTTTCCCATGAACATGTACTATATAGGCACAACCAGAAGGATGCCTTAGTGCTACAGCCTGCGAGGGGGGAGAATGAAGAAGGTTGAACCGCACTTAGAAGTCATCAAATGTGGAGAGAACTTGACCATCCAAAAGAGAAACAATATGTAAAACTCAGTCGTCATAAACAGATATTTGCAATCAAGCAACCTTGTACTAATTGGACTTAAAAAGAATGTGGCCTTTACTACTGGGCAAGCAGAGCCAAAAAGCAATGCCCCGCCAGGTGTAAATATTTCTCTAATTTCATGACCAAAATTTACTTATGGAAGCAGTCATTCATCACATGATAAACAAGTGTACCTGACATACGAAGCTCAGGGAATCCCAGCGAAAGCACTACTGTAAATTGGACCAATACTAGCAGGAAAAAGAATCCCGTACTGCAGTACTAAAAATTTATCAGATACTGTTTGAAGTAAGAAGACCTAACTAGCTCCAGAACTGGTAATCCTTGCGCCAGCGCACCTATAAATAACTTCAAGTGCTATTGGCTTCTCACACTAATGAACCAGTGAACGGGCCGAGAGCCAGAGATTATTGCTATTTTGCGCAAAACCTAGTCAGAAACTCAGAACTCTAATTACAACAATGGAACCAGCAGAAAGTCACAAATTCAAAATTGCCATTGCTATAGAGTGGCCACATACACACCTGGTAGTCACAAATTCAAAATTGCCATTGCTATAGAGCCACATACACACCCGGTACTTACTTTTGATTAATACAAAGACATACAAGAACTACCTCCTTCATAAAACAGAAAAAGGTGGGAAAAAGGACATGTACTGGATTTTCCTACATGTACTGGATATGCTGTTAGAAATTTATACTAGAAGCCATGCTTTTATCTAATGGATTAATATTTAATTAGATAATTATTAATCAGTTTTATCCTTTTTTTTATGAGAATCTATTATGGGCAATGTTTGCATAACATTATTGTATGTTGTGCATGTGTGTCTTTTATTCTATAAAGTAGATGATCCAGTTTGTAGAGTACGGCATACACACAGAAGATTGGATCATCGGTTCTTGTAGAATATAAGTTTTTAGTTCACAATCTTAGATGGAATTTGACACGCCATCAATAGGATTGTAGCACAATGTTTTAGTAGGTCTATCTTAACGATAGGGAACAGTTCTAGTTCCAACTCATTGTGCTAGTACACTTTGTGTGTATTGGATAAGACCACTTTAAGGTAATTGTATTATAAGATGAGTTCTGTTATTTTGTTGTTGTTGTTGTATATACATTAAATGTTATTGACTTTGATTCATTAATTATAAAGTGAGATCCTCTTTAGGGTCAATAGTCTTGATGAGTTGGGTCACGACATTATTTGTATGATACATATGGATATTAATTATTGATGGAATCCAGGTCCCAGTCAGGATTGATGATACCCTCTTGAGTAAGCTTATAAGTTTCGATTATGTCAAACCCTGCACGTGGATATTTGTATCCGACATATCAAATAAGTTAAGTGGAAAGTCTCGAGGTATTTTATATGATGTTGATTAAATATAATTATAAGTAATTTAACTTAATCAACAGGTATATGTAATCTTAACAGGGGAAGATTAATAAGTATTTAATAACATGGAGCTCGAAAAATAATTGAGATAAAGATGGGAGTGCAATTATAATTCTGTAGGTGTGTAAATTATAATTTGTAAAATAATAAATAGAATCCTGGCAGGATTAGTATTTCTTATTTACACAAGGAGCCCAAATTTATTTCTCCTCGGGTCCCTACTCTAGCCCTATAAATATATTGTTATGTTCTCTAGGCCTCACACAGTCATTCAGAAAATTAGAAGAGAGGCTGTGAGAGAGAGAACAAGTAGACTACATAGAAGTCCATGCTTGACTACGTGATCGAGGTACAAGGGAATATGGCAGAAGATCATGAGGTACTGTCGAGCAGAGTTTGTTGTGTCCAGTAATTGGGTCTGTCAAGTTCTAAAAAAAAAGGGAAACAAGTCAACCAGCATTCGTATCTACGGATGAGAGGTAAACCCTAATTCCCCCTCGTAGGGTTTGTGTTTTATTTGTTTTTCTAATCTGTAAGTGTTATTACTGGGTTTTGAGATTTGCTTCCCAACATATGCGACTTGTTTTTACAGGCCGAGGAATTCTATTAGGTAATGTGTACAAAAAGACTAGAGCTTGCATGAGTAGAAGGCTACTGTAATAAGCCCAAATAATATGGGCATCTAATGGCCCCTATTGCAATACAATATTTACACAACTAGCTTCGAATTCCATTATGATTCAATTAATGCTAGAGGTGGCAAATGGTGCGGGTTGGGTTGGGTTGGGTTTGGGCGGTTGAATATGGGCCAATAGCAGGCAGATTGAATATGGGTGGGTCGAAAATATAAAGTAGCCGCGCGACGATGCGCCCGAGCACC
>JAXBDA010001890.1:0-48721 GCA_036023075.1 Gaultheria prostrata | reverse complement strand
CCCCACCACCACCACCACCACCAAAAAAAAAAAAAAAACCTTCAACCAGGAAGGCCCTCTTTTTCAGCATAATATCTAAGCAGTAAAAGTTAAAATTGCAAAACAAAATACAAATCTTGGTATGTTCATGTGAAGAACAACTTAATATGCTAAAACAATATGGATATATGTTTTATGCTGTGTCAATTTCCCCTTTGCTTTAGAATTGGCGTGTGCTGGCTCCGTGCTTTTGGCCTGATGTTACTTCCATCTTTGGATGACATTGTATTTCCTTTGTGACAGGCTCACGTCATAGTGATTATATGGAGATAAATGGGTTTAATCCTCAGGAGCTTATTTGTTTAGCTTATTTGTTTCTAGTGATGTGTAGCAAGCTTCACATTTCCCTAATTCTGCAATAATATTCTGGGTCCTTCCATTCTTGAACCTGGAGATTATAAGTAGCTTCAAGAAAACCTGTTTTTGTGCTTCATGGCAAGTTATATCCATAGATGGGTTACTCATTCTTCCTTGCTTTCCACTGTTTTGGAGCCATCCAGAAAATTATGTGGAAGCTTAACAAGTCAATCGCAAAAGATTTATTACCCACACAACCTGTGGACTTTGTGATCGAGCCATGGTGGGGGGTGTGTCTTGTCAACTTCACATTGGAAGAATTCAAGGTAAGGTGTCTGGTCTTGGTCCTGGTTTTGAATTTGCAATTTGGAATGCTCCGTCTGTGCTTCTTTAAATTCATCAGCAGTAAACTGTAGTCGCGAAGCCCTCAAGCATGTACTGTTTTGTTAGTGTGTGCTCCACTTCAGGCTTTATTTGACTAATTTGATTGTTTGATTTTTCTCCCTCCACCTTCAGAAACTCTCAGAAGAAGAAATGGCAACAATTGATAAAGTTTGTAAGGAGGAAGCAAACTCATTCATCCTTTTTGATCCTGAAATTGTAAAGGGTCTTTTCAGAAGGGGTTTAATATACTTTGATGTCCCTGTTTATCCTGAAGATCGTTTTAAAGGTAGTTTCAGTGCATTCAAATTTTTGTACGAAAATTGGGTTCTTTTTTCTTCTTCTTAGGTTTATTCTCATTTTAAGGGTAATATAATTCTCTTTTTCTGTCCATGGATTAATATTTCTCTTCCTTGTCTTGGAGTGAGAGAGCTTCTCTCAGTAAAAGAGCTTCCTGCAATTAAGTAATGGCTGAAGGGAGATATAATTGGAAGAGTACTGGGAGAATGGAGGATCATTTGTTAGAACCATAATTTGAGTCTTATTTGCACTGGAAGGCCCTTATGCCATGGCCATACATTATGCTTCCACGCACAATGAAGCCAAATTGACTTTATTGTCTCCAAAGTATCCAAAGCTCGACATTCACATTCTCTTTTTTGTGCAACCCATAGCCTTTCCCTTTCTCCATCATCAGTTGCCCCAGCTCTTCGCCTCATGTCTGAATTTATAGCACTCAGATCTCTCTCTCTCTCTCTCTCTCTCTCTCCAAACCCAGATCTCCTTCCCCCAACAGAAATGTTAAAAGATGTGTTGATGAAATATAGGTTTTCGAACTCCTTATTTATATGTCCTTGCTCAGTTTCTCCCGCTTTTGGTTTCCTTTTCCTCTGCATTTTTTAAGTTGCATTTGCTAAAGTACATGGTGGTTCAGTTTCCAGGCTTGAAGGATTTGTGTCCAACAGGGAGCAGTCATATGAAGATCCTATTGAAGAGTAAGGCAGTTGTTTTAATCCACTGGTGCCTTGTTTCAATTGAATATGTCTTCCAAGTTGAGGAACTAAGATGTTAATGAGATTGAGTGCGTTGTCCAGGTTACTGTATGCTGTGTTTGTAGTTTCAAGTGAGAATTCAACTGTGGCTGAGTTGGCGGCCACCTTACAGACAGATCTTTCTCAGCTGCAGGCCGCCGCATCATTTGCTTGTCGATTAGGTTGGGCGGTAAAATTAATTGATCCGGCATCCGCTCTTCATGAGTCAACCGCATCTGGCATTCCCAACATTAACCTCAGTGATGAAGAAGATGGTTCTCATGCTAGTGTGAGCTCATTGAACATGTCTATTGATGGGAGTACTAATCAGCAAGAAGATCTTTTTGGAGCAGAAAATTATGGGCTAACTTCTGCTTACACCCGTGTTGCTTTCGTCGTCGATGCTAATATAACATCTTATCTTATGATGGGATCTGTTTCACCAGGTTTGTCCCTTGCTTCCTTTTTTTTTGGGTCTTTCTTCCTAGCTTCTGAATCATTTGATAAGTCCTCCTTTCCCAACTGTACTTTTTTTTTTTAACTGCTTCCTAACCATACTTTGAGCTCATTTTATTGTTTCCTCTGATAACATATATGTTATTTATTAGAGAGGGAGCAGGGGAAGCTACAGACAGTGGCGGAACGTAAGAGGATTTAAAAATGTCAGATGATTTATGTTAAATACTAAAGGTGGGGGAGGTGGCACGTGCCACCCCCGGTTCTTGAAAAAAATTAAAAAAAATTTGGAGTAAACTACTTGTACCCCACAGAGGGGGTCGCGTGTTCGAGTCTCTTCTCCCGCTTCTTTTATGCCAAGAAAGTAGAAACGTACAATGCTAAATACAAAAGGTAGCTATCAATTATTGGGATTTGAACCCTTGACCTCTTGGTTCTTAAGAACAAATGCCTTTGTGGCTTTGCCTATTGCCACCAAACCAACAACACTATCTGTAAAGCAAATCATTAAAACTACTATATATTCCAAAGCTATTAAGGTAAGAATCAGTATGCTAGTTTTTTTTTCTTTCTGAATTTGAATTTTCTCTCTTCTTTGGATGAAAATGATATGAAATGATGCAAGAAATTGTCTAACTTA
Source organism: Gaultheria prostrata (assembly GCA_036023075.1). NCBI lineage: Eukaryota > Viridiplantae > Streptophyta > Magnoliopsida > Ericales > Ericaceae > Gaultheria > Gaultheria prostrata. The sequence goes on along the minus strand of JAXBDA010001890.1, from coordinate 45,877 downwards.
AAATCTTAGATGTATTAGATGAAGCTTTAAATATCGCGGCCTTGGATCTGGTAGAATAAGAATTGGTTTAATAAATGTCAGATGATTTATTTCCTTGTATGCCAGTGTTTTTTCAATCACGTTTTCGAAAGATCATGCCCTTTGCATTTTCTTAACGGGAGCCATGGCCCTGTGCAGTGGTGAAAATTCAGGCTGTTAAGTTTGTAGAACATAGGCTTGAGAGAGTATGTTGAAGATCATCACAATTTATTTCTTTCGTGCTCAAACAGTTATATCAATTTTGGGGAGAGGGAGGGAGTACTTCCTTCTAAATAGCCTCAGACTATTAGATTTTCTCTTGCTTGGTAGCTTTTCTTTTTCTGTGGTATCCATCCCTATTAGGAGTGAGATTCTCTCTTGATGGGAGCGCGGTGAGGTTCGAGATACCCGTAGAAGGGTCCTGCAGGCTGCAACTAAGGTCCATCTTGTTCTGGGCCTTAAACATGCAGTAGGTCTTGGTGGGTATTTACATTTTTTTATGACTTGGGATATTTTCATCTTGGTGTAGTTCCCATAGGTTTTACTAAGACAGCTATTACTGCTGCCTTAGTGGTTGTCCTTATCTCTGTTTATAACTTCATATCGCTCTTTGATGTCCTTTACAGGCTTGAAATCTCATGCTGTAACATTGTACGAGGCAGGAAAATTAGGTCACGCAAGCATTTCTGATCTTTGCAATGATTTGAGTACATTAGAGGGAACAAAATTCGAGGGGGAGCTGCAGGAATTCGCCAATCATGCATTTAGTCTCCGTTGTGTTCTAGAGTGCTTGACAGCTGGTGGAATTGCTACTGATGAAAGAGCCGAAGAAGGTTGTGAAAATAAAAGCATGATATCATCAAGCAACGAGGACCCTGCTTCTTTGACAGCTGATAGTACTCCAATTGAAGTACCTGGATGTTCTGATTCGAACGAAGCTATTCTGTATAGTGATGATTCTGTACATTCGCGAAATGGTGAGGAAGGTTCTGTTCACACTGAACATATGACTGGAATTAGTGATAATCAGATGGTTTCTGTAACTATGTCCAATGAGCAGGATTCTAAATCGGATCCTAATCTCCAAAATGATGAGATTTTAGAGTCTGCTGAAGTTTTAGATGTTGAGAAAGGTCTTTCAAAGAGAAAGAGAAAATACCGTGTTGATATTCTCCGATGTGAAAGCTTGGCGGCTCTTTCCGCGGCAACACTAGACCGGTTGTTTCTTCGCGACTATGATATTGTTGTATCCATGGTTCCACTTCCTCATTCTTCAGTTCTACCTGGACCAAAAGGTCCCATCCATTTTGGTCCCCCTTGTCACTCGTCCATGACACCTTGGATGAAATTGGTAATGTATTCAGCTGTAGGTAGCGGACCATTATCGGTTGTTTTAATGAAAGGCCAGTGTTTACGTTTGCTTCCTGCACCATTGGCTGGTTGTGAGAAAGCTCTTATTTGGTCTTGGGATGGGTCTACAGTTGGAGGGTTGGGAGGAAAGTTCGAAGGGAATCTAGTTAAAGGAAGTATTCTTCTACATTGTTTAAATTCACTTCTCAAACATTCAGCTGTTCTTGTGCAGCCCCTTAGCAGGTATGACCTTGATGAGCGTGGAAGAACAGTTACTATAGATATTCCATTTCCTTTGAAGAATTCAGATGGTTCGATTGCTCGCATCAGTGAGGAATTGGGTCTATGCACAGAGGAGAAATCAAATTTAAACTCTCTGTTAATTGTGCTGGCGAATAAGATAAATTTGTGGACAATCGGCTATATTCGCTTGTTAAAATTACTCAAGGAAAGAGAGTCGGATCAATTTTCACCCAATGATGAAAATTATGAATGGGTCCCATTAAGTGTGGAATTTGGGATTCCACTATTTAGTCCAAAGTTATGCAACAGCATATGTAAAAGAGTAGTTTCCTCACAATTACTCCAAAGTGATTTGCTCGTTGAACATCGTGATTCAATGCAAGACTTGAGGAAAAGGTTGCGGGACATTTGTGCCGAGTATCAAGCAACCGGTCCAGCTGCAAGATTTCTTTACCAAAGGGAGCAACCAAAGGATTCATCTCGACAACTTATGAACTATGCAAGTGGAAGGTGGAATCCTCTTGTGGACCCTTCTTCTCCCATTTCTGGAGCCTTGAGTGAGCATCAGAGATTGAAACTTGCTAATCGACAACGTTGCCGCACAGAAGTTTTGAGCTTTGATGGTAACATTCTAAGGTGCGTCTTCAATGTGTTATTATATTTGTGGTCATCTGCTTGATGCTTTACTGGTATGTTAAAGGAATTATGGGATAAGTACACATTTCGTGTTTGTATATCACCGTTCTGAACCATTTTTAAGTGCATGAAGATTTTTCTATGCTTATCTTTGTTTTAATCTGTTCTTTCTTTTTCGTGACTTATGTTTTCTTTGTCAAACACCAGTGTCTGTCAACACAAATTTTCCTGGCTAGTCCTTCAGTGACAGTAGCCAGATCTTATTCGGGTAGAATGTTATTTCAGCCTGGGAAATGGACCTTTGATGGCTCCTTTGGTATTGGTAGGACACTAAAACCAGACTATTAAAACTGAAGCATAGCATGCATACGCCAAGGGAGGTTAAATCTTGCAAAGCTTGTTAACTCCAATGATTCCGGTTACCTGCATCTGCATGTAGTGTGCACAATGGTGGAGCTAGGACTTACATTTGGGAGGGGCCCAAGTCAAAACGAAAAAATTCTTAACCTCAAATTAGTGGAAAGCCTTAGATTCCAAAAACACAGTCTCCAATTCCTAATTTTGTATGTCAGAACATGTAATGCTCATCAAAATTCAACAAATTCATAATCTAAAAAAAAAAAAAAAAATCCAAAAGTTGGGGGCCGGCTCCACCCAACCCCTATACACCTCTGCAACTGAGTGTGCATATGATTCTGTACGGCTTGATGGAGGATAATGAGAGAAAAGAGGAGAGAGGGAAAACACACAAGGGCCAAAATCCTAATTTCAAACAACTCAATCTTTATTAATCAATGCCAGATGATTGCAACCTTAATCATTTTATTTATTGACTAATAGCCTGAATAAAATAAAAAAATATAAACTCAACATAGAAACAAACTGATCAAATCTTATCCTTATCTTCAAACTAAACAAATCTTATCTAAAATAAAAACAAATAACTTAACTACCAAGCACACCTATTAGACCTAAAAGATTTACTCCCACATGACTTGACCCATGGCTTCCAAAGAGGATCCTTCGGCTCCAACCAATTAGGGGTTGCGCCATCATGGTGCTTAATATTTCACTATGAGTGTGATTAGTGAGGTGCATATTATGGTGTTTTAGGCGTTATCCTCTTGGCAAATGTGAGGATGTATAAGACGCTCCAAACATATTGGACTCACCAATGTCTGGATAAGAGGAGATAGGTAAAGGTTGAGACATGGGTGGCTAAGAGGGAAGGGTTTGCTGGTAGGAAGAGTGAAACGGACATTGATTTTCTAGTAGCGCTATTGATTTGGAGCAAGACAAAGACAAAAAGGGAATGTTTGGAATTTCACATGGAGTATGTCCGGACAGTACATGTTCATCTTTAGAGCTTATTTGAGTCTTATCGATTTGGTTCTTTTTTTGGTTAATAATAGTATGCTGCTGAACACAGCGCTTAATGTTCAGATAGGTTTTCCATAATTCAAGCTTTCAAGGCTGTCGACTTTTTTATTGAAAAAAAACCCTTTCGAGGGTATTTTGGGATATTTCCCGATTAAAAAAAAGGGTATTTTGGGATATTTTCAATTATGGACATGGGCCAACCTTTATTAGGCTTCTCATTACACATAGCAAATGTGAACTTCTGACCTGTTGTTCCCTACAACTGGTCTGAACAACTTTCCAGATTCAATTGACTAGTTCCTTCTTAGCTATGCTGAATCTAGTGAGAGACGATCCTATGTTGGCAACAAATTTTACATTTATGGTTTCTTTGATTCCAGCATATATTTGTGGGCAAAAAGCTGTACTGTATAATGTTTTCGTCAGTAAAATGACAACAATGATATAAAAAATACAGACCAAGAATGATATGATTTGGAGTTTTTACGTTAGATATATTGCAAGTAAGGTAATTTCATTTCATTAATAAGAAAGAAAAAGTAAATGGATCTTTCATGTTATGTTCGAATAACTTTTTGCAGTCATTTATATAATGCACATGAATGAAAAGAAAAGATGTTATGCTATATCAATGGCCAAACTTTTAAACCACCATAATGTTGTATCCGATCTGCAGATCATATGCTCTTACTCCTGTGTATGAGGCTGCCACAAGGCCCATTGATGAATCCGCTCCTGTTAGTACTGGAAAAGTTGAATTAGATGAGGCGGACAACCAAGAAGTAATCCTTCCTGGTCTCAACCTTCTCTTTGATGGGTCTGAGTTGCACCCGTTCGACATAGGTGCATGCCTACAGGCTCGCCAACCAGTTTCTTTAATAGCAGAGGCTTCTGCTCTATCTTCTGCAATTAAATAGGGTTTTGTGATACGGTTATGCTAGTATAGTGGGAGTTTCTCCCGTATATCCTTCAGTGTTGCTGCTTTGTTGATTCTGCTTCAACTTTGAGGTCGGACATCTTGCACAAGCTGAGGGTGATATTGAAGGTTAGTAGAAGCAACCCTTTTATTGATCTGTTGAACTTTTACTCATAATTATCAGCCTCCCAATGGTCCTTCTCTGTTCAAGGTAACTTGTTCTTGAGTCCTTGACACTGGTGTGGGTTGCTTGTGGATTGTGGATTTCTCATAATTTGCAAATCATAATTCAATCTGAGCTGTTTGCAAATTATTTTAAGTGATTATTCAGAATTCATTCTCAAGTAGTTTTGCTAGAAGCAAGAATCCACAAAATTCTCTGAATAGACTTCCAAATACAACTTTGTTGCAAAATCTATCTTTGGATATCTCCCCAAACTTTTTTCCAGATAGCGACCACTAGCATATTCTAAGTTGGTGTTTTGGAGAGATTCTGTGACTGCATTCCCAAAACAACCTTAAGTTCCTACAATCCGAAGAATTGAGATCAGTAGGTGTCTTTGGATTATCAATGGTTGATGACCATTTGGCACCTCGGCTTTTGACTAACTATGTTCTTACCAAATCATTTACCTCTGCTTATGACTCTGCATATTGCTGTTTCCCCTTCCCCGAACCCAACTCCATCTCCCGCTGCACACTATCTTTATTCGGTCTTGTTGTATTCTTATAGTGTTTCCTGAAAGTGACACTTCTGCACATTTGGTGAGGGCACTTAACTTGAACGTGCGAGGGAAATAAAATAAAAAAAAATTTTAATTCGATTATAAGCCTGTTCACTTTGTCTATGCAGGTGTGGTGCTTCGAGTTTGTCAAGCTATGTGGAAGACTGGGACCCAAAAAGAAAAGGGAAACAGTGGAAAAGAAGAAGGAAGAATGTTGTTTTGTGTTAGGTTTCGGCTAAATATTTGGTGACAATGCCCCAATGATCCGATGCTAACCATTATAGGGAAAGTTCAACTCAACGATTGCACATTTATTATGAAAATGAATCAAATTTATTTGAAATAACTCATGTTGTTTTTGAACGAAGTATATGCAGGGAAATTAGGATTCTGTGCTAATAAAATGGTCCTTTTGGACAGGCTTCATTCCATTTCTTATGAGAATGAGCATTCGGTGGTCTTTGCAACTCAAAAATGTTATAGAGAAAAATGTAATTTATTTGAATGTTTTCCCCTGAAAATTTTCATGCAGAGTGAATTGAGTTTACAATAGTGGTCTTTAACATTTTCTCATTTACAATTTTTCCCCCCTTTGTTGAAGAATTTGATTGAAGGAAACAATTTAAAAAGTACAAGTACCTTCCAAACAAACGAACTCTCTTAAAAAAAAAGAAGAAACTAGGCTGAAACTAGGTTTTGATAGCTTAGTTTTCTTTAGGTCTTCGCCCGTCACCGGCATCTTTCTTATGTAATGGCGATTACACAGTTAATAAAATTTCTAACCCTTCACCAAAAAAAGAAAAAAGGGGAACTCACTTCAGAACTGAAACTAAACCCTACATGGGATTTGCCAAAGGTTGCGAATCATGGAATTAAGGGCGTTGTTTTTTGGAAGAGACCAGAGAACTCATACCAAGGTAACCAATTTTCTGTATGATAATGAGTTAAATACTATTAAGTTTGGTTGTACAGGCAAGGATGTCTGGGGTTCGAGTCTATAAAGAGACATCGAACCCCTTTGGTTGTTAACTTACTAACTTATCTCACTAATCCCGTTGATGTATACAATATTGCCGAAAAAGAGAGAGTTAATATTTTCTTTATGAGGGATAAATGATTGAGCAATGTTTAGAACACAAATTTAAAATAGTACAAACTACGACGGTATTTAGAGCCGTTTGATTCATAAGAGTTCACATATATGGAACGGCTATAGACAGTTGTGTTGTAAAATTACTTTCTTAGTACTCCCTCCGTCCCTTTTATAGTGTGTATATTTCCATTTTGGACTGTCCCTTAATAAGTGTGTGTTTTGAAAAGTTAGTGGGTACATTTCCTATTTTGCCCTTAAAAGTAGATTTCTTTTTAAAAAGTTAGTTGCTATTATTATATTGATAAGGGTAAGTAATGAAAAGTAGATGTAAAAGTTGTAAAAATTGATGTGAGAGAAAAATAGGTGGAATTTCCTGATAACACACTTAAAAACGGACGAATGAAGTAATAATTTTTAGATAAAATGGTTTGTGTAGTGAGGTTGTGACATTAAATGCTGACGCATGAAATATGGATGGATATCGGATATCCTGATGCACGAGGACACACACAGAGGCAGAGCAATTAGTGATGGTCGAGACTCTCGTCTTTAGGAAAAAAAAAATTTCTATTACCCCATCATTTTTGGACATTGTTCTTTCAGATCTGGGTTGTTTGGCCCTCTGATCCGATCAATCTCGGTGACGGATTTGTGGGTTCTCCAGCAATGTCGGCGGTGGCTCCAGGCAGCAGCAATTGCGGTGAGGCGAAGGAAACGGTAAGCTCCAACAATAATGTGATTCCTCCAATTTCGTCCAACCACATTCACGAGTGGATCAATGGTCTCCAATATCGCATCCATCATTTTTGCAGCTTTTTATTTTGTTGTTTTTCTTTTATTTTGTTGTTTTTGTTTGGACCTTTTTTTGGTCCTTTTTTGTATGTGATCTTATCATAAACTATGCGTTTTCTTAAAAATAAAAAAAAAGTAGTAGTCGAGGACAAGGTCACCGAATGAGGGCATCTTCAATGTGATATCTAGTATATTAGGGATGTGTGTCGCGCCTGAAATTTCGATCAAGGTGGCAAAAGGGATTTATGGTTGAGTGATTCAAGTGATATTCAAAGCGACGTGGTTTTATAAAACACAAGTTTTACAGCTGTGACCGAGCCAGAATAAATTTGATATAAAATAACTTAGAGTCGCCATTTGACAAGATTTTTGGTGTGCCAGGTCACCATGTAAATAGATATGATATTTTGAAAAGAGGATTAAATATCTCGGGTCGAAAAACCCGATTTTGTTTTAATATAAATGACTTGGTTTTTGTTTGGTCTGTGATTTTAGAGAAGAAAAGGTTCAGTAATTCGCTATTATTTGTAGGGAAGCCCCACCCCACCCTTTCAGTACTTGGAACAAATTTTTCGAAAAATAAATAAGCGATTGAAGACTTGTGAGGATGGTAATAATGACATAAATACAATGAGGAAAAAAAAAACTAATATTCTGTCTGAAAATACATTTATTGTAGAGACATTTAAAATACAAGAGGATATATATAGAAGAAGGATTTGGACCAAACCCAGTCTCCGGGCTGCTTACATATCTCTGGTCTCAAGAGAATCATGTCATCACGTAGTTCAAAAATGGGAACATATATTTAAGGGATTGTAACCGAATCTGGCCTCAGAGTTGCCTACGTAAGAGGGAGTGACAGGAGGGGATGATAGAGTTCGCTGGCGGCGGCAATGAACCCGTACAGTCACATGATGGGCTATAAACCGGCCGCTGGGAAATAAGGAAATTGGGTTTTTGTTATGAAGGCTAGGTTGGAATTTTTTGGATTTCTGTTGGGTTGTATTTTGTCATTTGTTTTAGGTAAAAAATCAAATTGGTGTTGATATTTAGAAATGAGTCATATTTAGGAAATTGTGGATTGAAAGTAGAATTAGCCTTTACGGTTCCGTGTATGTGCAATTAAAATTCCTCATCCCATGCGACAGCCAATTTCCAAAATTTGTCCCACGAGTCAGTGCATTAATTGCCCCTTTAGCTACTGAAACGCAATTCCCGGAAAGGGGTGTTGTGTGTCCCTCAGTCGTCCGATCATATTTTAAACTGCACGGATATGTTTTGGTTTTTTCGAAAAAAATAAATGAAAATTAAGTTAAAATTGCCTAATGCACCCGGAGGATTGGGGAATGGTGCTGTTCCTTAAGGGACAGCATGCATGCTAACCCCATCCGAGTCGTCCATGCTCGGCGATCAACGGTCCAGATCTGTTTGGATCTAAACAGATCTGCACCATCCATTACCGAACTGATTTGGACTGTTGATCACCGAACACGGACAGCTCGGATGGGGACTGTATGCATGGTGTCCCTCAAAAGACAGCACGCCCCGGATATTACACCCGGATCGTTCAAAACATGATCGGACGGCCGATGATCATACAACACCGTGCACACAGCACGCCCCCAGTCCCGCAATTCCCCCTCACCAAAATTGCTGACGGAGATCATCAGATTCAGTGCCGTCCGTGCCCTTGATATTTTAGTATTATTTATTCCACTGCAACAGATCCAAAACGCTCCACAGCAATAATGAAAAAACACGTGTCCAAACATGGAGCCTCGTCTCGCTTACCCCGTTCACGTGGCACACACAAAACGAAAACCAAAGAAAAGTGTGTTCCCTCAAATCTCACCAGAAAGGCTCCTTTCCCGTTCTCTCTCTCTCTCTCTCTCTCTCTATAAATATACAGCGTTTTACATATACACAAGTCCACAGATGCTCTGGTTTCATCACAGCATCAGGGGATAAAGAAGATGCTCCACTCACCTCTCCTCGATTCTTCAATAACAACAACAACAAAGTCTACTTCGTCCGCTTTTGCTGTTTCTTTTGCTCCGACTGCAAATCGTTCCTTCATTGCCGCATATCGTCCTTCTGTCATTGGGTAACAATTCAAAAACTTCAAACCTAGTAGTTCTATTCCTCTCAATAAGGCATTTCAATGCCTCGAACTCGGAATTTATATTAATATCAGCAATGTGTATCGCACTTCCATTTTGCTGGTTTCAATTTGGATAGAGAAATATCCTTTTCTTGTTTTCGAAACCATTAAGGATTGGTAATCTTTCTCAAATCCAACAAGTGGTCCCGAAATGCTTAACCGGATGTTAATTGATGCAAATTATATGGAATTTATTGGGAAATTCAAAGATAAAGCTAGCCAATAAGAATGACGAAGAATCTACAAATCCAAAAATCTGGGTGGTTTGATACCTTAAGTATTAACCATATATTTGGTGCGTTGTGACATGGTTATTTTACTTCAATACTTCTAAAGATGAAATTTTCCGTAGTTCAAAGGACTATTTTATTGAGGTATTTGACTGACGTTTGTTGTTTTGGTTTCTGAGACTTGACTGAGGGGAGAGTTTGGCCAATTTGATGACAAAATGTTAATGTTCCGTTAGGCTGAAGTCAAGCAAAGAAGGGCCAGGTGACAACACGGACTCAAGACTTATTTATAAGGTGATCTGTATTTCTCTCACATTAAAAATGTTTTGAGAATCACCTTGCTAGTGTTCAATAGTTAACTTGACTCTTGTGTTTCTTCTGGTAGACAAGAGGCCGCGGCAGACATAGTAATGTGAATGCACATGGTCGCCGTGCAGAAGGACCTGTGCTTGAGGTACAAATTATTGGCCTATATGTTTACCTGGCATTTGAATTTTTTTTCCCTGGGCTCGCACATTTAACTGATGCAAATTTATCGAACGGAGTATGTTTGATTGGATTCTATTTTCACACTCCATCCAGCAGAATTATTCATTGCCAACTGAGTGGGCCTTTGCTATTTGCCAACGAGGCGTCAAATCTTTCCTAATGGCTGCTTAAGGTCTTGTAGTTGTAGGTGAGGAGTGGACCCATATGCATATGACCTCTTACACTCTAGGTTTTTCATTGATAAAGTCGTTTGTTGGTATCAAAAGCTAGGCTTCATAAATTTTGACGGAGAGTAAAACTACTTCTGTTCGGGAAGTAATGTTTTGCACTCTCTTGAAACAGTTACATTTTGAGTCTTGGACATTGAGGGCAGTCCCATTTTAAGTGTGTACGTCGTATTCCTTGTTTAGAGGGAGGAAGTTCATCTGACTTTCACTTGAATTAACCCCAATCTCTTCCTACATTAGTCCGTGTACTACATGGCTGATTAGTGCTGATTTATACCTAAGTCGGCATTGCTGTTGACAAAAAAGTTGTACCAACAACAGTAGCCAAAACAAAGTACGGAGTATAATACGAAGGATATAAATCTTAATTAAATATCACAAGGAGTTGGTTTTGCTTTATGTGCATTTTTTGGCGGATTACCCATGGCATACTGCTTTTTGTCAATAAGATGAATCCATCCTTTATGGCTTTGTATATCCTTGGTTGTGCGTTCTGCCATTATCACTCAAGTTTTGGCTTCCATGTCAAAGGTAGTAGAATGTTGTAAATGTGCAGAAAGGCATTGGTATATACTATTTCCTATGTTAAGTTTCAATGGTCTCAGGAAGAGGTTCCTGAAATGGTAGAGAGCACGCCGTCCTTCAGAATCTTTCCTGGTCAGGCATATCCACTGGGAGTGTCAGAACTTGAAAATGGAGTCAATTTTGCTATTTTCTCTCAGCATGCAACCGGTGTTACGCTTTGCTTGTCACTTCTGGAGAGGTTAGAAAAAATATCCTTCTCTGCCATTAACTTAATGTCTACTCATGACCTACGTATTTTGTCTTTAAATGCTAGAGAAGCTTGTGTTCAGTAACATAAAATTTTGATTATAGTAACATATATTTTAATTTCCTTTCTAAGATTTGGATATTACATATTTTCTTTGCATGGAATTTTCTCATCCACCCTTATTTTGTATTTGTGAATCCCAAATTTAACTATAATCAAATAAAGGGTACCCCCAAGCAGCATAAATGTGTTTAGCTGAGCAGGAACTCATGCAAAGACATAGCAGAAAGGAAGATGAATTAAGCCTTGTTGTTGTTGTCAATCACACCCATTTCAAACTGATAAACATTTTAATCCAATCGTTGTTCCTAGTGCTAGACATGAAGGGTCCTATCATGACCCTGGATGTAAATTTTGAATGGGTTGATATACATTGGAGGGTCCATTTTGTAACACCAAGGGTAATTGGTAACTTAACATGGTATCCGAGCTCAAATTGGGAAAGGGCTTGGGTTCAAGTCTTCCTGTTTGCATTTGGTCTCCGTTTGCGTTCTACTTCTCCCCTTCGTACTACGTTTCGCTCTATTATGTCTATTTTCATCTCCTTATGCAAAGACAGGGTTGCACGTGAGGAAGGATGTTAATAGTTTGTTATACCTTTTTTGGTTCATTTCCTAACAACTTAAAGCTTTTAATTTAGTAACTTAACTGTTAGTACCAGATTTGGCCAAAAATCCCAACATGATTGTCATTAATTAATGCACTGAAGTTAAAGAGACCCAAGATGAACAAAAACCCACAACTGCCTACCATATAGTGTCCATTGTGAAGTGTTTTCTCCAGTTATGTGAACAGTAATTTCCAGTTTTCCACAGAAGCTATTGTTGTTTTAGTAAGTTCCCTTTACAAGTAACTACAGTAATAAAAGTGGTGTGCACCACCTTTTTTGAATTTTGGATTTCATCAATCCTTGTTTGACCATCAATTTTTTTCCCACCATTTCCCATTCTATTGGTCTCTTGTAGAATATTTTTCTGACATAAATGGTCCATTCTCTAGGGAAGAGCGTGACAAGCTAGATGGTGGAATGGTAGAGCTGACATTGGATCCTCGCGTGAATAAAACTGGGGATATATGGCACATATGTGTTGAGGTAATCTTCGCCTTATGGATTCTGTCAAAGCCATCTAGTTTGTGATAAATTTGCTCATAAGTAGATTCTGTATTAGTAGGATACAGGCTTTGTTCACGTTATCAATTTTCAACCTACTATTGCATCTTTGTTATCATAATTGAAGTTTTTGCTCATTGGTTTCGACGTGCATAGCATTGCCATGAGTTGATTTTTGTAATCAACGATTTTGATTTCTGTAAAATATGTATTGTGCTAATTGTGGCATGGGAGAAGGACTGACATAGACAAGCATGCTCCAGCTGAAGGTGGGTCAAACCTGAATGTAAGATTAAGCTCTAAGAATTTTCAGAAAAAGAAGAGTTGTCTGTGCTGCACTATGAGCAAGCTTGTTCCTTCGGCTAGATACACGAACACATTTACATGAACGAGCTTGAACGCCATCAAACCTTGACTTGGTATCCCAAATGGTAAGGGCATTTCTATCTCCTCTAGACCAAAGACTATTAACCACACACCGATCAGCAGCCTTAGCCTGCTTAGTTGACCATGAGTTGAAAAGCCTTGAACATATTCAGAAGTTGAGATTGATTGAGCGATATAACCTGCGAAAGCTCTTCCTAATAACTGAAGCACTGCAGATAGAGGAAAAGAAGAAAAAAGTAAAACTTGCAGAGTCTGAAGGATCTGCAAACAGACAAAGCAAGATATCATCGTCAAAATGATTCCAAGTATCAGCATGTAAAATTCTTGACTCTCCAAGCTGTCCGACCAGATCTAGAGGACTAAAAAGTAATCCCTGTGCCTTCATTGTGCAAGGAAGTTAATCCCTCAAATTGTTCTGCAACTCTTGGTTAGTTCATGGTCAGGCAATTTCTTAATAATCACTTTGCCTGGAGTATCATGATTAGAACTGGGGTTCAGTGACTGAGGTGAAGCCCACTTACTCTGAAGTATAAACATGAGACAACAACTGTGAAGGTGAGGATTTGAAGGTTCTATCTCTTTCTTTTGAAACAATAAAATCAGAATTAAAAACAAGGTTCTAAAAGTCGCTACACTGCCCAACTGGCGGCCGGACACTGCCTGGCGCCTAGGCCAATTAATTGGCGTCTAGACATTAGGCAGATTTTCTATTTTTTTCATTTTTTAAAAATATTCTCCTACCCCCTCCCTAAGTTTTGATAGGGATTACAACAACATAAGTAGAACAAAGCATTAAATAACATGGAAAGTGGAAACTATGTAATAATGTGAAGTTCAGCGTTCGATCATTAACTGGTACTGGGTTTACTGGGAATCAATTTATATCATAGGAAAATTACACGAAATCCCCTTATACTGTATTACCATGACAGTAAAGCCCTTATAATTTGAAAATCGCATCGCCTAGCAGATTAATCATCCGCCTAATCCCGCCTAATCCGCCTAGCCGCTGCCAATTAGTCGCCTATTAATCCCGCCTAGCGGCCGATTAATCGCCTCGGCGCCTAGATCACCACCTAGACCCCTAGGCAAGGTGGCAGGGTACCGCGCCGATTAATCGGCCGCCTTTTAGAACACTAATTAAAAACAATAAAATCAGAATCAAATTCCCTTACTATACTAACAATCTATAAACCAGTAAGTGTAAATAAACCAACATCTTGGAGAGAAAGTTGAGGCATAATATGAGATTTATTTCTCTGGTCAAGTTATATACGAGGGTGTGATGTTGCAATTTAGTGGGAACCAAGATGATTCTTGAAAATATGTAGGATGCAGTAGTATTTTTTGATATTTTAGTTGTGGGACGTGACCCCTCGTGGTCCTTAATCGATGCGCCCTTGTCTTCAGGTACTTCAGTACATAAATTCTTTTGTTGGAGGAGATGGAGCCAAGAAATCCTTAATTTTGGATTTATATCTCCTCTTGAAGGATGATGAACATGCCATACACATTATGTGTGTAAACATACTACTAGAAAAGTGCTGTCATCACCAGTGTACATACATTATTTCCTTTTTCGTTTGAACCAATTGCCATGTTGTTTGGTCTTCCTTACAGTTAGTAGACGGTTTTGTGTCACATGACCCCTCGTGGTCCTTAGTCGGTCCGTCCTTGCCTTCTGGTGCTTCAGTTCATACATTCTTCCACTGGAGGAGATGGAGCCAAGAAATCCTTAATTTTGGATTTATATCTCCGCATGAAGGATGATGAACATGGCATACACATTATGTGTGTAAACATACTACTAGAAAAGTGCTGCCATCACCAATGTAAATACATTATTTCCTTTTTTGTTTTAACCAATCACCATGTTGTTTGGTCTTCCTTCAATTAGTTAGACAATTTTACAAATTCTGGGTTTCTTCTCCTGCAACATTCAATGAGTCATATCTCTTTCTCATTTGTGGCTTATCTTTTGAGCTTTCCAGCAGAAAAAAGCAGTGCTTCTTTTCCATTTCATGGGGATATCAATATGTGTAATCATGTGTTGTTTGTTTAACTGTTTCATACTGCTGAAGGCACTCTTTTGAATCCAGGATCTGCCTCGGGGTGACGTCTTATATGGTTACCGGGTAGATGGTCCTCAAGGATGGCATCAAGGACATCGATTTGACAGAAGCATTATTCTAATAGACCCTTATGCAAAATTAATTGAAGGCCGTCGAGTTTTTGGTGATTCAAGCAATAAGATGGAAAAATTCTTTGGAACATATGATTTCAGTAGCTTGCCATTCAATTGGGGATTTAATTACAAGCTTCCCAATATACCGGAGGTAAAGTTTGCATGTTGCTTAAATTGCTTAACAGTTTTGACCTGTGTTACTGGAACGCTAAAACCATAGCCATTTAAGTTTTTGGAGCACGTTCCAAATCATGATGCACCTTTGTTCTGAAATGGTGAGTTTAGCGATCTCCAAAGTTTGCTATTTATTTACTTTTCAATTTTTCTTAGATTAAAAAACTAAGAAAAAAGAGGGCGTGGATCTTCGACAAGATGAAATGAATAAAAATAAGTCAACGAGCTCCTAGAAATGGGGATTGTACACGTTATTTTGAAAAATATACTTTGTTTTAAGATGTTTATCACTTGGAAGTACATTCAAATATTTGTAATCACAAAACCTCACGTCTGTCATATCACAGTTATTTGCATATCACATCACACGTTTCGTTGCCATGTGGTAGTTACAATACCCTACCTCTATCACACCACAATTTAGGGCATGTAGCATAACACCTTTCCCTTGCTGTTCCTTGTACTGGAACCATTCACGTTCCAAGTAACATAGGTTTTATAACTTACAAAAGAGAGAGAACAGTTCTCTGAGTGGTTGTCTCATCTTACAATTCTTTGGCCGCTTCTCCATATGCTCTCTCATTTATTTTCCCTTTTGTTGCTGGTAACGCTCACCTCGTTAAGAATTTCAATGTTAGGTGTCCTAGTTACTTTTACCTACTTCCTAGGTGCCTCTGTAATCTTCGGCATGCTATTTTTTTCTCTTTTATCTTTGCAGAAAGATCTTATCATATATGAAATGAATGTTCGTGCTTTTACCGCTGATGAATCAAGTGGGCTGGATTCAAGTGTACGTGGCAGCTACCTTGGTGTTATCGAGAAGGTTAAATCTTGTTTGGTGAAATCAATACACTCTAATATAGCTACACAATTAGTCTCTCTTCACATATACCAGATATCACATTCAAAATGGTTCTACTTTTCCTTGTCCCTCTTTCGGCAGACTGCTAATTTTTTCCTCCCCGGATCAGCAGCAACTTATCACTATTTTTTAGACAAGTGGTTACTGATTATTAAATGGCAAGTAGATGCATAAATTACTAGGTCTTACTTTTCTGAGATGATTTGCCAAATCTCATTTCTCTAGTATTGTCAATTCTAGGTGAGTGGTTGGGAAAACATGTGAATCTGCTCTTTTGGAGTGGTGAACGAGTGCTAAAATCTTTTTATGATAGCTGCAGGATTTCTGGGAATGATTTTACTTTCTTTTTTTCATAGTTCAGCACTGTTTTTTGGTTGACCACAATACTGAATTACCATATATGTACGTATACATATGATTGGAGATTGCAAAAGGATAGTAATCATGATTAAACCTGATAAGCTGAAAATTGTCTGAAGGTGTGTGTAATATTGATCCTTGTCCCATGACAATTAGCAGGGTGGCCTGGATCACCTGATTTTTTTGGTAATTAAGGAACTGCAATGGGCAGATTCCGTAGCGAAACTGATCTGGTGCATTACTTCTTGATCTTTCATTCAAATGTTTTTCGCCCGACGATGTCTGGTTTATTCAATTTTTGATTTTGTGTGTAATTGAACACTAGTCTCTCTTTGTTGGGCGATTGTGCTCAGGAAACAAAGAATAAGGTTACTGAAGGATTTTTCCTTTAATAAATTGCATATTGCTTTGCTGTTTGAATTAACGTCCCTTCAGAAATATATTCCTCAGACTTGCCATTTTGCATTTCTGATGATATTTGTGCACGCTAGCGAATTGTAATCGCAGTGGACCATGGTGGCTTAATTCTTTCTGATTATTAAGATTTTGTTGTTAACATTTTGTTTTTGTCTACTTTTGAAGATACCACATCTTCTTGAGCTTGGTATAAATGCGGTGGAGTTGCTTCCTGTCTTTGAGTTTGATGAATTTGAATTCCAAAGGCGTCCAAACCCTAGAGATCACATGGTAATTGTTTCTACAAATAGCGTCACTTGGTAAATTTTGTCTTACATATGTTTTTACTTGGTAATACTTGTGATATTTTTCCGTACACAGTTTGCATTACCTGAAGGGTTTATCAGATCGTCCAGTCTTGTTTATCTCTGGCTCTTTTTCCATCTCTCATATGGATTTGGGTTGGTTGATTTGGCATGAAGCTTTATGACGGATAGTTTCCCATTACCTATGACAGAACGAGGATGGTTTATGATAATAGAGGGAAAAGCTAACTTTAAGAGAGCAAACTAATGAATAATGATTGACCTAACAAGACGGTAAGTAGTTATCAAACATCACATGCAGTTGCACCTCCCTTAACTGCAAGTTCATATCGTTTTTGGGTAAATAGCTCATGCAAATAGATCTCTGCCGTAAAGGATAGATCTGACAGTTTAATTCTGAAGTGAAAAACAAGGATTGTGTGGCCAGAATTCGTAGTCCGATGCGCTGAGTTGTAGTCCTCCCAATGGAATCAATTTATTGAATTTCGTTTCATTTTACTCTATTTTACGTACCATCTTTTTTTGTTGGGTGTCTCTGTTCCGACATTGCTTGGGTATGGAAAGAGTTTGACTAATGGGTTATGACTATAAAGTTGGACCTCTTCACCTACTAGAAAATACAATACACAGACTAAATAATCATAAGTGAAGATACAAGGTCCCTACAAAACTAAACATTTCCTGCTTCAAGGAGGATAAAAGTGATCCAAGTGGTGTTCATGTTGGAGCTCCTATTTTAGCCACAATGTGTCCAGTGTCCTTAAGGCATTGTTGTCCAAAATACCTGACTAGGATGCATAAGCATGTTTAGCAATAAGTAATTTTTGAAGAACTCCCGTCAATTAGCATTTTCAGGTAGAAAAATACACAAATTTACTTAAAAAGGTAACAGGACATAATTTCCTATACTTTTTGAGTTATGATCAAGGAACCTCTTATTACTTGGGCTGGACTGGTATCTCGGGCTTTAATCGTTAATTTATACAATACAAAGCTATACGATAGGTCCCCTTTGTGAGATTTAAAGATTTTGTCCTTGATTAATTATTTATGGACGTCGACAACATCCTACGTTGTCTGATAAACCAGTGGTCGTACGTGATTCTGAATGCAAATCAACATTTTGGAAGGACTCGTTTCATCTCATTCTCCATTCTATTACTGAAACTTTCTCTTGTTATGGTTCACTTCACATGCTATGGCTCTGCCTTTGTGGAAGATAAAGGGCTTCTGAGCAGTCGCTCAAGTTGGAATTTGTCATTTCCTGCACCACCTGCGACACATGAAAATCCAGCTGAGGAAGTGTCTTCGTGCTAACCGTGAAGAAGAACATCTTAGATAATTTGAATGTATGATTCCCGCACGATTAAGGTTTTACAGTCCGACTCCCATCACTTTTGTGCTTTTACATCTTTTTGTACAGGAACCCTTGTCATGTGTTGTTTGCAATCCATTTCACCGGTTGGAATATAATTTTCCATTACAAACTCAGCACTCTTTCATGCTTTATTTCTTGACCGTTCTTATTGGAAACTAACACGCGCCTTATTTTTCTTGGGATATCTAATCCACCAAGATCAACACGTGGGGATATTCAACAATTAATTTCTTTGCTCCTATGAGTCGCTATGCAAGTGCTGGTGGTGGACCATCTAATGCTTCCAGGGAGTTTAAAGAAATGGTCAAAGCCTTGCATGGTGCTGGAATAGAGGTATGCTCTGGACTTCACACAAATGGTATGGTTTATATTTTGTTTCTTGCCGTTCAAAAAATATATATTTTGTTTCTTTGTTTGACAGAAGGTCGAAGAATTTCTTATTTCACTATGGTGATGCCACTTCTTTTAATAGGTCATTTTGGATGTGGTCTATAACCATACTAATGAGGCTGATGATGACAACCCTTATACAATATCATTTCGCGGCATTGATAACAAGGTGATTTCCCACATTTCTTCTAGTTAAGTGCAAGGCAGCTTTTGGTTCCAGAGGACTATAACACTTGGTGGGGTTTTTTTTTGGTGATCTTTATCATTTGATGAGATGTGATTATTGGTATGAAGTTAATTACATTAAATTTCTTGTTAGTGGACAAACTGCTGTCACCTAAAATTGAGGGTTAAGAGTTGCTGAAACCGGAGAAATTTCTGAAGATGAAATGTATATAAAAGTAACAAAGGTCATATCTTATGGATGATGTCATCGTAGTAATTGTTGCAGCTAATTGATAAGGATTTTCTCTCTCCTTGATAAACCATACATGTGACATTTAGCAGGACAGTCTTTGACATTATTTGTAGCATTGGCCATGTGTTGCATTGACAACCCGTGTGCTTGGAATGGACTCATTTATGTGCTGCATGGTTAACTATTTTACCCGGCACAAAACAAAATTGTACAGTGCATAAAGGTAGCTTGATTTCTATGTAGGTTGTTCTTCTCCAGTTTTGTTTCTTTCACGACCCCATGTTATTTATTTTTACACATGGAGAGAGAAACAGGGCTGTATTTTGGGGACAATTATGAACTCTCTTTAATTGCATTTTGCTGTATTTGAGGACATTGATTTTTCAAACCCTTATCATTATACTCCAGCCCATAAAAGTCTTCCATTGTCGTTGAAGCTTCAGAATAATGTGAGTTAATTTTCCACATTGCGAGCACCTATTATTAGAAACAGAAAACAAAACGACAAAGCCATCTCTTATCATGTACTAGCTAAATGAGTAGCATGCAAAAGCTTTATGAAAAGCATCAATTGTAAATGAAAGATCTAAAAAATAACTCACAAATAGCTATTCAAGTTAACAGTCTATAAACAAACAGCAGAATAGTATCATGTATTTACTTCCTGCCTGGCAAAAAAACAGAAGTGTATCGCTAGAACTATGTTTTCATTTTTTATTGACGTGAAAATATCCTCCTGACTCAAGGCAACTGTACTCTTAAAAAAATTGCTTGGTACCACCACAAATGAGGTCCAAGGATACTGTGCCACTAACAAGTACCGGAAACCTGTCACCGCTGCTGGAACTCTGCATAGGTGGTAGAGTCTACTCATAAAGAATTTCTTGAAGAAAGGAGACTCTAAATGCTATAAAATTGTAAAGTTAGACAGTTTGATTGAGAGGCAAAAGATTAGGGTTCTCTTCTCATTACATAGTACTTATACAAGAGGGAAAAAGATAAAATTACACTATTACCCTAAACTACTAATCTAATTACACGAGTAAATAAATACAGACTAATTACACGTTTACACCCTCAACATAACACTCCCCCTCAAGTTGGTGCGAAGATATCAATCAAGCCCAACTTGAACACAATGGGGTGGAAACTCTTGCTGCCAAGCCCTTTTGTGAAAATGTCAGCTAATTGATTTTCAGATCGCTCAAAAGACATACATATCAACCCCTTGCTTGCTCAACTTTTCCTTGATGAAGTGCCTGTCAATCTCTATATGCTTCGTTCTGTCATGTTGAACAGGATTGTGAGCAATGTTTATGGCAGCTTTATTGTCACAGTAGAGTTTCATAGGACCACTATCAAAAAATCCCAAATCATGTAAGAAGGTTTGGAGCCACAAGAGCTCACAAACACCATGAGCCATAGCTCTATACTCCGCTTTTGCACTAGACCTGACAACGACTGATTGCTTCTTACTTCGTCAAGTAACCAAATTTCCCCCAAGGAAAGTGCAATAGCTAGAAGTAGAGCGTCTATCATCCACAGAACCAGCCCAATCGGCATCAGTAAATGCCTCCAACCGCAAGTGACCGTGATTAGAGAACAAAATCCCTTTCCCCGGAGCTGATTTGAGATACCTCAAAATGCGATAAACTGCATCTAGGTGCGAAGTGCGAGGATCATGCATAAACCTACTAACGACGCCCACTGCATATGTGACATCTGGTCTAGTGTGAGCTAAGTATATCAGTCGACCCACCAGTGGCTGATATCTCTCATTATCAGTGCGCTCCACTGCATCTCCACTAAGCTGATGATTGGCCTCAATAGGAGAATCAGCAGGTCTACAACCCAACATGCTTGTTTCTTCCCATAGATCAAGTATATACTTCCGTTGGGAGATAAAAATACCTCCGTCAGACCTTGCCACTTCCATTCCAAGAAAGTATCTTAGTGATCCCAAATCCTTAATCTCGAACTCTTGAGCCAGACTAGACTTGAGATTAAGAATTTCATTCAGATCATTGCCTGTCATTATCATATCATCAACATAAACAATAAGGACAACAACCTTACCAGCACCTTTCTTGATGAACATAGTATGATCTGCATGGCTCTGTTTGTATCCAAACCTCAACATAGCCTTCGAAAACCTGCCAAACCAAGCTCGAGGTGACTGCTTCAACCCATAAAGAGCCTTTTTCAATCTACACACCTTTCCCTCAGTCTGAGATGAGGAAAAACATGGTGGAATAGCCATATACACTTCCTCCTCTAACTCACCATGGAGGAATGCATTCTTCACATCAAACTGTTGGAGAGGCCAATTCAAATTGGTAGCAGAAGAAAGTAGAGCTCCCACAGAGTTCATCTTTGCTACTGGTGCAAATGTCTCCTCATAGTCAATACCATAAGTTTGCTTGAAACCCTTGGCAACAAGTCTCCCCTTATATCGCTTAACTGTACCATCAGCATTCTGCTTGACGGTGAAAACCCACTTGCATCCCACTAGTTTCTTCCCTTCCGGAAGTGATACTAGCTCCCAAGTGCCATTCTTTGTCAAAGCCGTCATCTCTTCTACCATAGCTTCTTTCCACTTAGGTATCATGAATGCATCCTGCCAACTCTTTGGAATAGATATAGAAGAAAGAGACGAAACAAAGGCATGGTACGAAGGAGAAAAACGATCATAAGAGACAAACTAGGAGATGGAATGTTGAGTACATGCTCTAACACCTTTCCGAAGAGCAATAGGAAGATCATCAGAATTATTAAGTGGAGATTCAATGGGAGAAGAGTCATTATCAGATGAGTTAGCTGAGGAGTTCGGAATTGAAGTAGGCGATTGTGATTGACAATGTGGTATCACACATGAGGACTTTCTGTTCTTCCTGCTATAGGTCTTGAGGTTAGGCCCTTGCAGCCGTTATATAGGTCCCTCATCATCAATACAAGTGTCACGTGTTGCTCTTTCGACAGCTATTTGTTCCTCTCTAGACTTTTCTTTCTCCCCCTCACCATGGTTATAAAACAGTTGTTCTCCCTCACCATAAAACATCTCTTCCTCCTGCCTATACTCCCCCTGAAGAGATGGAGTGGAGGGAGGGAAAAAAGACTCTGTCTCCCAAAAAGAGACATCCATAGAGACAAAAAACTTCCTAGAGTGAAGATCATAACATTTATAGCCCTTCTGGGTAGGAGAGTACCCAATGAAAACACATTTATGGGCCTTAGGACCTAACTTGCCACTAGAGGGGTGATGTGCATGAACAAAACACACACAACCAAAAACTCTTGGGGGAAGAGTGTTAACACGAAAACTACTTGGAAGACACTCATGAGGAGTTTTAAAGTTAAGAACACTGGATGGCATGCGGTTAATAAGATAAGTTGCAGTCAAAATTGCTTCTCCCCACAAGTATTTAGGAACATTCGTGGTGAATAAAAGAGAGCGAGCTACTTCAGCTAGATGACGATATTTGCGTTCCGCAACTCCATTTTGTTGTGGAGTGTCAACACAAGTCGTATGAAAAAGAATACCGTTTTCATCCAGAAATGTCCTAAAACTCTTATCAATATACTCAGTGCCATTGTCAATACGGAGTATTTTGATATGCATATCAAACTGAGTGCATATCATCGCATGAAAAGATTTAAGATAAGCAAAAACTTCACTTTTTGATTTAAGTAAATACACCCAAGTAGCACGAGAATAACAGTCAATAAAGGTGACAAACCACCGAAAACCTTTAAGAGATGGAACAGGGGAAGGACCCCAAACATCAGAATGAATAACCATAAACGGAGAATCACTTCTTTTATTAATAGGTGCATAAAAAGAACGTTTATGTTTACCAAGCTCGCAAGCTTCACAAAAAAATTAACTCCTAGAACAATGTTTAACTAAACTACGAAAGAGTTTTTCTAAAATCCCAAAAGAGGGATGACCCAATCTACGGCGCCATTGATGTAACATAGAAAGAGCTGAATTCATATCTGCTTGCAGAGCTAGACCACATGACAAGGATGGATGAGGTTGACGAGGTGCAGATTCCAAAAAATAGAGGCCACCATGTGTTTTACCACTGCCAATCACTTTCCCCGTATCCAGTTCCTGAAAAACACAATGAGAAGGAAAAAAGGTTACGGAACAATTGGCAGAACGAGTAAAACTACTAACGGACAGCAGGTTAGTGACAAAATTTGGAATATGGAGAACTGAAGAAAGAGAAATAGAGGAAGAATAGTGAATGGAACCTTTCCCTGAAATAGCAAAGAATGACCCGTCTGCTGTTCTAACCTTATCCTTACCAGAACAAGTGGAGTAAGAATCAAAGACTGAGGAACAACCTGTCATATGATTGGAAGCACCCGAATCTATAATCCAAGGAATAGCAGAAAAGGCAGTAAATGCATTAGCTGGGATACCTGTGTGAGCAAAATTGGATGAAGTGGGAGCTTCCGTGGAAGAGGAAGCTACGGTAGATGGAGAATCAGCGCGAGCCATAAGGCGCCTGAGAGCTTACATCGCCCCCTGAGAAAAACCACCAGCATCTGAAGCCATTTGAGACCCAGTACTGACCCCAGAATCAGACGAAGTAGCAACAACGGACTTTGAAACATGAGCTTGAGCTTGAGAACGTACGGTACCACGACCACAACCACGACCACCCCCTTTCCCACGAGGGGGCTGACCATGTAACTTCCAGCAAAAATCCCTAGTATGGCCAGTGTTGTGGCAATAATCACACCGAAATGTCTCACAATCAGTAGACCTAGTGCTAGCACTATACTGTGGCTTACCACTCTGTGAAGTAGGAGCAAACCTTCTGCTAGAACCAAACTGACCCTGAGGACTGGCAACCAAGGCAGAGCTATCAGAAATAGGAGTATGCACCATAGCACCCCTCCTACTCTCCTCTTGCTGAACAATAGCATAAGCCTCTCCCAACGATGGAAACGGAACACGTCCCAACACCTGTACTCTGATTGGATCATATTCCATACCAAGGCCAGCAAGAAAGTCATACACACTCTCTTTCTCCAACCTCTTCAACCAATTAGCAGCATCCTGAGTACACACAGCCTGAAAACCCTGATAATGATCAAGTTCCTGCCACGCCTCACACAACTTTGTATAATAAACAGCGACGGATAGTTTGTGTTGATCCAAAGTACGGAGGCGCTTCCTCAATTCAAAACACTGAGCATCATTGCCCTGCTGAGAATAGGTATGGGCTGCAGTAGTCCAAATTTTATGTGGAGTATCAAGGAGCAGAAAAGTATGGCGAATATCAGCTCTCATAGAGTTAAACAACCAGGTCATCACTAAAGATTTATGAGACTTAAATTTCTTAAGTGCAACAGCCTCTGTAGGTTCAGTAACAGGACCCTCTATGAATTCTGACACCTTTTGTGCTTTAATAGCCAAAGTAGAAGTCCGAGACCACAGCAAATAATTTCTACCATCTAACTTAATGGGACAAATATCCAAAGGAACACTCCCAAATTTCCTTTCAAATTGACCTGACACATCCTTGGGACCAGAATTTTTACCCGAATCAACGTTGGAATCCTCAGACATGTCGAAATCAACCAAAAATAATAATAAATGGTGCTGGAAAAAACTCAAACAGCGCCAAGACCAACTCAAATAGCAACAACCACTTCCCAATTTAATGCAACCAATGTCGAAATAGATTTATAAGCGGCTGTTGACCAAAAAAGAACTGGTATAGAAAACCCAGTTGCTAACGAGCCTAAATGGTCCATGGTAACAAAAATAAATACTCACCAGAGATCGTACAGAGAAATAGAGGGTCGCCGGAGATCGGTAGTGATTGTTGAGTGCTGTAGATGTCTAACCAAGACAACCTAGTTGATTTCAGGAAAGAGAAGTGTGCTCACCAATATCGGACAGTCACTGAGAAGTTAAGAAAGAAGGGCCTACGACTTCAAAACTTGATTGACGGCTGTCAATGGTGATCGTCGACGACCGTACAGTGGTCTGATGGCAGGCGATGGTCAAGGGGTGTTCGGTAATGGCAGGCGATGGTCAGAAGACAATCGACGACGGTGACAGTTGTGATGATCGATGAGGGTTCGATTTGTTACGGTTTGATGAGCAACCGTAAATGTTGGTGACAGTCGATGATGGCTTAGCGTAGGGTTACAGCAGCAACTGGAGGAAACCCAGTTGATTTTGAGTCTTAAAGAGAAGTCGACGGCAGGAGATAACCATAGTACGTGCGATAACCACACGTTTTGTAAAACTCCTACTGTAGATCGACGATAATAATGGAGAAGACACCAACGTGATGGAGAAAGAACTCAGACACCAACGTAAGTCCTTAGGTTTAGGTTTAGATGGATCTTTTGCTCTGATACCATGTAAATTTAGACAAAGTAATTGACAGGCAAAAGTTAGGGTTCTCTTCTCATTACGTAGTACTTATACAAGAGGGAAACAGATAAAATTACACTATGACCCTAAACTACTAATTTAATTACACGAGCAAGTAAATACAGACTAATTACACATTTACACCCACAACTTAACAGTTAGTTTCCTGGACACAAATGTTAAAACATCCAAGTCAAAACCAATTAGCAATGAATGGAGAGGCTGCCCAGGTTCATATGTTGTTGGTGGATAATTATAACCCATTGTGGTACAAGATTTAACATTCTCTCACTTGTGTGGCTCTTAACCCGCACGTGGAGAGGTAAACGAGACGGATCCATAACATAGGGATCACGACAAACTACGAAACAAGGTGCACTTAAGGCACCAAAAGCCTTCGAAAGCCTAGCTTTGATACCTTGTTAAAGCATCCAACCAATTTACAAAACATCCCCTTTTTCTTCACTCTTCCGGAACCGGTACAGAAGTGGGTGCTTTTTCTACAGAAATGAGTGGAAAGGCCACCTAGGATCATATAATAGTTTTTGGAGATTATAATTAACCAATGTGGGACAAGCTCTAACAATAACTTGAAGGAATAGGCTTTTTTCCATCCATTTTTTGCCGCTTTTCAGCTACATTACGAGTTATAGACTTCGCTGAGTTTCTAATGTCCTAAGTTAAGAACTCCATCAAAAATTTCTCGTACTTTAGTACTCTTTGTTGAACTTATCTTTGTTTTTCTTGTGCAAGTGGCAATTCTTAACCTAGTTTTATTTATGTAACTACGTTTGGACCTCCTTCTCCCCTATTTCAAATGTTACAATGGGTAGTCGGGTACAACATGCCGAAACTAAAATCCCGGATAGCATTAGTGTCCCACTTTCACATTTTATGCATTTTTTTTTCCCCGGAGATTCTTTGTATTAGTGATATATTTGACAACTTTTTGTTGCTTTTCTCGAATTATAATACTTCTAATATGGTCTTCAGGTTTATTACATGGTGGATCCAAACGACAATGCATGTTTGCTTAATTTCTCAGGATGTGGTAATTTCATCGCTTCTTTCTCTACTTATATCAACTATCATTGCTTTATATCTCCATTCAATGAGGCCCGCAAAAAAGGAAGAAGAGATATTTAATGAGGATCAAAATTTTGTCATCGTAATGTTAGGATCTCTATGCTATAATGGGTGATATGGTAATCTTAGAAGCATTTATTAAACGGTAATACGCGTATTTGTTTCCCTACTTATGAACACTCCGTCCCTCATCGAAAGTCGAAATGGGTAATATTGGGTATATAATAAACCACGTGGACTACTGGTACTAAATTGAGCTTATTGGGTCAGTGGTTTACATGGGACATTACTGACGGTAGTAGAGCAATCTGTGTACGCAACATTTCGTCCCACATTGGAAGTCTATCGGTGATCTTGAGTTATAGTAAACCATGTGAGTTACTACTAGTAACTCTCGAGCTTAAGCTTTTTACGCCATTCTTGTTAGGATCCAACTAGTTACTAGTCTTGCAGTCTACGTCAGGCGTTACAGATGGTATCAGAGCAATTCATGCACATGGTTTGTCATGATTGTGTGAGCTTGGGATTGTGTGGCCACTAGGGAAAAGACCCGTGAAATATCGTGGTGACCCTAGTTACTAGGAAAAAAAGCTCGTGAAAAATGTCATGGTAACTCTAGTTCTCAACTGCTTGTGAGGGCATGAGGCCATAGAGATGGGGATTTTGTAACACCCTGTTTCGCATCGAAAGTCTACATGGGCCATGTAGACCGCTGGCATACTGAATTGTTGGTGTCGAACAACACGGCCCAAAATACATAGGCACAAGTTACTAGTAGGCTGTAGGCCACATGGTTTGTCATTTACCTGAGATCACCCGCGTAGACTCTTGATGTGGAACGAGATGTTACGAACTCCCAACCTTTATACTCTTGTGTCGTTGTGAGGTTGAGCACTATAGTCACCGCGGCCTTACCCAGATCATTTCCCTAGTGGCCATAGTTACCATAGCCTAGCTTGAATCTTTTCTCTGGGCTTCACCTTGGACTCACCTAGTGGCCGGACCACTTAACTTCCTCAAGCCCAAAGAGACGTGTACATATGTTGCTTTGATGCCATCAGTAACTCCTCATACATACCACTGGCCAGTGACGTGTTGGAGCCTAACAATAGGTTCCAAAATGCTCAAGTCCAAATTACTAGCAGTAGCCGAGGTAGTTTATCCTACACCCATGTAGAGCTTCGATGTGGGACAGAGTTTTAGAACTTATGTTCTGCTAAAAGTGCTGGTCCATATTAATGAAATTTTTGTTGGAAAGAGAATCTGAATAGACAATAATGTACTTTGGTGTATGCAAAGACAAATGTTGAAATCACGAGGGAGGACGCCAAAGGTAATCAAGTAGAATCCGAAAGCATTTATTTCGAATGGAAGAGATTTAAAAGCAAGCCGACGTCAACCAACAATTGGAAGTTAAACTACCCTAATAGAGTAATAGGTATTCATACATGTTGTCGTTCAAGTACACCGAAAGGCATTAGAACTCTCTGTGTGGATCCAATTAGGTATATTGAAAACTTCCATTGCCAAAGAATTCATGGCCTATTAGATTATAGGAGTGGTAAATACACATGTGATTTTGTTTTTCGCTGTGTTCCTAAATCACTACATACTATATAGAAATGTGGTTGTGCTTCCCAAACCCCCAAACCTTCAATCCTAATTTTCTAGACTTTTGATTTTTTATTTGTAAAAATTGAGAGAGAGAAACGTGGGGGAAGAGAGAGAGAGTGAGAGATTTTACGTAAATGGGGAGTTAAGTTTTATTAGATAAAAACGATAAATAAATATTACTTTTTAGTTTTTGTTTATTTGCTTTGTTTATCCTACACTTTCACAAGTGTAAATTAATTTAATTTATTTTATTCACACTTCAAATCTTTAATTCATAACAGTAGATATATGTCTTCCGACGCTAGCGTGCATAAAAAACAGGGCTGGAAAAACAATCTTTCTTTTTTATCAACTAGCGTTATGCCCGTTCGATACACGGGCCGGAAAAAACACCAATGCGATTTTTTTTTTGGCTCATACATCGAACGGGCACAACGCTAGTGAGGAACTATCACAAAGTTTTGCACTGCTAGTTTAGTGGATTTTAAAAGATGGGTAAAACTCCAGAAAGGAGAACTTATCCTGTATAGTTGTATTAATGGAACGGGAAAGAGAAATTTTAATACTATAATCCATCAATAAATATTGGGACATTGCTTGCAAAGTTAGGATTCTTTGGTACTGGCATAGACTTGAGGATGGTCCTCTTTTTTCAAATCCTGAAGTGTGGTTAGGGAAATAGGTCTGCTGAACAAACAAAGTTTTCCACATTCTGAAAAAGACAAATGAACTAGTTATTCCTCGCTAAAGGAAGACTACTAACTTGTGAAATGGACTTGTTGACTAGTTCATGAATCGTTTACAGTGTTCATTTACCACCTGAATGGCTGAGTAATTACGTTAGCTTATGATCTTGTTTATCATTCTGCTTTTTGACTTCTAAAAAGTATTTTGTTGTTTGGATCAATTGATTTTGTCAACTTTAAGGTACCTCCATCATTAATTTGGGCAACTCATTTTGTCGTCAATAATCTTGACTAAGTAAGATCATTATGGCTTACAACAGAATCTTTAAACTTGTGCTAAAGGTAACGTAATAACATTAACCTACCTTTTGAATGCAGTGACCCACATTTATCATTCTTTGAGCTACGAGTATGCTCAGATGCAGTTTTCTGTTTATATGCAGGAAATACATTGAACTGTAACCACCCTGTGGTCATGGAACTTATACTTGACAGCTTAAGACATTGGTATGCAAAAAAGACGTCGAATTCATTGAACAGCTTTGCTTGTTGTACTCTTGTTTTATGATTCAGACATTGACCTGGAGACATATCTACATAGCCCAAACACTCATTGGAGGCCACGTATCAGTGTCGGACACTTGTCGGACACTGACACTCTCTGGACACTCTCCAAACATGTGTCCAACGCTCAAATCCAAAGTGTTCTATTTTTTCCCAACATTATTCGTTCAGACACTCCGGGGACACTCTAAAAAATGCTTTGGACGCTCTAAGGACACTCTCCGGATACTCGCAATACATGTTGGGGGTGTTAACAATATAGGAGACACTTGTTAAAACTCGGAAAAGTCCTTCTTTTTTGTGTGACATGTGATGGTTTATTAATTATAGGGACGAATAGATGGTGGAACGCTTTTTTTGGAATACTTTCGTGAATGATGTAATGATACATAAGATTGAAGGTATATGTGCTGTTAAATATTTATAATTAGAGCCTTTTTTATTCATACAACTGAATAAATAAATATTTTATAAAACATATCCCCAACGAGTCGTGTCCTCCATTTTTTTGAAAAATTTGGGTGTCAGAGTGTGAGTGTCGTGTCGCGTGTCCGTGTCAATGCTATATAGAGACATATTAATGGTCTCATAAATGATATTTGACGAGAGCATACCATATGTGGCTGGCTCATTGTTATTCACCAGTTGGTTTTGTTCGAATATTGTATACTATGGTGGAGCTGTTTGTGCGCGGTTATGTTTTCAGTAATAGAATACGCGTTATGCAATAGATAATCTCCATTACGACAGCCTACCATTTTAGCTATCTTGTAAAGGTATCCATTTCTTTTTGCAGGGATTGCAGATATTGTTTCTTTATCTTGGTCTTCTGTTTCCATTCTACCTGTAGTTTTACCTAGAATTTGACTCTTCCTTTGACTTACTGAAGGGTTGTTGACTATCATGTGGATGGTTTCCGCTTCGACCTTGCCAGTGTTCTTTGTCGAGGCACAGATGGCTTTCCACTTAATGCTCCTCCGCTTATTCGAGTGGGTCATCTTTGCATACCTTAAGCTGTATATTACCTACGTGAAGTAATGCACACATATATATTCTTTTGAAGTGAAGGTCTTTGCAGAGCATGTCTTTTGTGAATCGAAGAAAAGATGCAACTACTTTTTCTTAATTTCCCCCACTCTCCTATTTATTAAAAATGCCTGTATAGGTCTAATGAATGAAAGGTTCTTGATATAAAGAGTTGACCTTAATCCATCCATGAATGTGTATTTTGTGCATCCAAAGTATAGGCTTATGTGGGTATTCAATTACTTATGCTAACTTGTGAAATTTTTGGATAGCAGGATATTGTTGTAGGCTTGTGGCCTCTTTAACACATGAGTCGTTATTGTGTTGTGGAGCAGGCAATTGCCAAGGATACTATACTATCAAGGTGTAAAATAATTGCGGAACCTTGGGACTGTGGAGGCCTTTATCTTGTTGGGAAATTTCCAAACTGGGATAGGTAACTTATGCGTAGCAGTATTTTCTTTCTAGAGTATATTTGATTGTTTGAATCATATGGACTCCGCTCCTCTCTCAAACTCATATACACACCCTATTCACTATAAAGAAAAGTGAAGAAAAGAAGGAGTAATTCTTGTTCATTGGAAGTGTGGTATTAGCTGTTGTCAGACACGGACACCTTATTCTTAGTATTCCTTTTGCAGGTGGGCGGAATGGAATGGCAAGTACCGTGACGATATGAGAAAATTTATAAAGGTGATAATCCTCTTATGTTAGCACTTAGAAAATAATTCACTTTATTTTGTTGTTGAAAGTTGAGGTGGAGTCATGGGATAGTAGTAGCCAATTAGCCATGAATACAACAATGAGATTCTGAAAACGATTTGACAATTATTCACATGATAGGAATTTCAAAATGTTATCCCTCAAATTTTGTTAGTGCTTCTTGATGTCCAAATCCTGATTCATTGCAGGACTTCTAGTTAATTGTTTTGTATTTTTCCAAACCATAAATCTTTCTCCTTTACTCTTGCGGTTTTGATTACACTTACTTTCCTCTAGATGCACTCACTGATACTTATTTCTGAAAGGATATTTGGCGAAATCTGGTTTAAATGATTTACTATTTTTATTTGCCTCCTACATTTGTTTGGTAGATCAAAGAGACTATACTTATAATGTTTATGCCTTCTGTAATTTATCCGAATGGGTTTTGCATTATTCATTGAGGTCACTAGTCAGAAAGAAGTCTTTACATTGTCACCTTATTTGCACGTTACGTACACACAGACTTGGTTGGGGAAATGGAAAATAAAATGAAGTTTACAAAATGAGGATCCATACAACGATGACACTTAACATACCAACCAAGAGGCGTGCGATAACCCAAAACAGGCTCCTCGGGACAGACCTCAAACGCGGATGCACATGAGGGAGATGTTAAGGAATATAATTCCACATTGCTTGGGTATGAATGAGTGATCACTTATTTTCATGTTGGGAGTCTTGGGACTTCTCCACCAAATAGCTTAAGCTTTTGTGTTTGATATGAAGTTTCTGCAATTATCATTGGCTAAGTGAATGTTGTTCCTGTTAAAGCATCCAACTCAAAACCAACTAGCAGTGAAAGGACTGTGGAGAGGCTGCTCAGGCTCATATATTAGTTTTGGAGGTATTAATTAACCAATGTGGGACAAATTAACCAACGTGGGACAAGCTCTGACAATCCCTCGCACGGGCAACCCCTACGGATCCACAACATTGGGATCATAACGAAACATGATGCACTTATGACACAAACAACGGGGCAATAACCAAGGGAGTCCTGTTCAGAATTCTCCAAAAGCCTTGCACTGATACCATGTTAAAGCATCCAACTCGAAACCACTAGTTTTGGAGGTTATAATTAATCAATGCGGGACAAGTTCTAACGCTACCCGCCCATGCGACCCTGACCTGCACGTGGAGAGGTAAATAACGGATCCATATTATAGGAATCACAAAGAACAACGAAACAAGGTGCAACTTAAGGCACAAACAACGGGGCAAACAATCAAGAGAGTCTTGTCCAAAAGCCCCCTAAAGCTTAGCTCTAATACCGTGTTAAAATATCAAACTCAAAACCAATTGGCAATGAGTGGAGAGGCTGTCCAGGCTCATATACTAGTTTTGGAGGGGTATTAATTAACCAACGTGGGACAAGATATAAAAGTGCCAAATATGATCATCTCAAACCATCTCTGTGTGTACAGGGAAGGAATAATTTTAGAAAAGAATATTGGAGGGAACAACTTTGAGTTTGGGAGAACGATCAGAATCCAGATTTAGTGAGAAACAACTTGAACACAAGTCTAGTCGATATTTCAAATGGGGGTTGTTCCCAGTGCTCCAGTGCACAAGGCTCCGATTTACAGAAAGGTCTAGGATAGGTATTCTGTTGGCATAAAAATGGATATTTTGAGCTCCTTTATTAAGAAAAATGGATATTTGAGCTCCTTTATGAAGAGAAATGGTTGATTTGCTGCAAAGAAAGTGGTGGATCAGGTTTTTTGGATTATTTATCAGATTTAATATGATCATGCTTTGAAAATATAGATGGATTGAAGAATTGGTACCTCATGTTTATAGCTGTCAGCCTGTCAGTAGTTTAAGGAGGGTGCACAACACTGGCCAACTCTGCCAGTCCAAGGGTCATCTATTTACCACAAGAAAAAACAACTGGGGGACATCCTAGTGACAAGCACTGTCTCAGTCCTCATTAATCTGTATTTAATGTTATCTGGGCTTCTCTTCAGTGGTGCACTACATTGTTGTTCCTTTGTTAAACTGTTGTATTGGACCTAGCAAAGGTTTTTACAAGGGCTAAACCTATATCTCCAATGGATCACATGCTAATATTGTTTCACTTAACTCAATTGTTTTTCCAAACTTAGGGTGATGCTGGTATGAAGGGGACTTTCGCTACTCGTGTTGCTGGTTCAGCTGATTTATATAGAGTGAGTATAATAAGTGTCTTGAATCTTCTTTTATACTTTTTTTTTGGTAAGGAAGATAGGACTTCTCAAAAAATACTAGTCATAACTCTTCCATGGCTTGGTACTTCATGTCACAAAAATTAAACACACTATTCCCTGTTTAACATTTTTTTGGTCATCCATGGATTGGTTTAGGTTGCCACATTAATTTGAAAATGCGTTTACCCAATATGCTACCTCAATGTGCAGTACAGCTTTTTTTTTTTGCTCTATTATTTGTTTACCTACCAAAAAAGTACTCAAATCTTGTTATTGACTTCATCACTTTGATGTCAACCTACTGCTCTACGCAGGTGAATAACCGCAAGCCCTACCACTGTATCAACTTTGTTATCGCGCACGATGGGTTTACGTTGTATGACCTTGTTTCGTACAATTCTAAGGTGTAGAAGCAAATTCATACAAAAGCCCTCTGGATAGATTTTTTAAACTCTGAACGACATTTTCATGATCTCATTTCTTGGTGTTGTAGCATAATGATGCCAATGGAGAAGGTGGCAATGATGGAAGCAATGATAATTTTAGCTGGAATTGTGGTTGCGAAGGTAGGATCCGGAATTTGCTACTTCATAACCTTTTGTGACAGTATATTATGTTATCTATAAAAAAATTTGTTTATTTGTGTGTTGTTTTTAGGCATTGAAATAAAAATGTACAAGATTATTCTTCTAGTCCTGAGGAGATTTTCACATAAGAAAACCACAATTTTCTGTTATTTGCTGATCCCGCCTTGCAAATCTTCTGATATTGGAATGACCTTTGGGCCTGCATTAGCAATATCCTATTTTTGCCTTCGTTTGTACTATACTCATTGTAGACCTTCCTGACTATTGCTGTCAATAGCAGTCATGTGGTTCTGCATTATCTTTCAACCTGCTAGCAAGGAAAAAAAATTGTCGGGATTAACTGTTCAGTTTCTATGTTGTGACAGAAGCAATAATGGAATTTGATATTGCATTTCTGTCACGGAAACTCACTGGAAATTGATATTCCAGTTCTGTCGCGGAAACTCACCGAAACATTACCAAACATTTTTAGTAAACAAACTGTTTCAACATAGTACATCTAACAGGGTATGAAAGTTCCAACACAATCTCGCTTACAACTCGAAACACACTCAACGAACAAACTACAAGAATTATTCCTCTTTCCTTTTTCAAAATGAAAAATGATTTGAGAATAGGAAAATTCGAGAAAGTAGAAGGAGAAGGATGAGAGAGAGTTGAAGAGGAAATAGACATGGTTAAGTCACTTGTTCTCTTTCCTTATTATTTGACATTCCCATGCTCATAATTATGTCTCTAGTGTTTTCTGTGTCTCCGTATCTACTTCTATTTCTTATTACCTCCCCTTCCAACTAATTTCTTTTGAACCCGCCTTCCCCAGTTAGCCATTTAGACATTTGGTTTAGGTTTTTGATATACAATGACCCTTACAAACCTTATACGTGTTTTCTAAAGACTTATATTTTGTCAATGTTCCTTGGGACCCCATTGCCCTTGTCTACATATAGTATCGCTATAATTTCTATTTCTTACCGTTAAACGAAATTTTGTATGGTTGGAACATATATAATTGTTCAGTTGTTCTAGATATATTTTTTTGGTTGACTTCGTATTATAAGTGATTTGTATAGCATATAGTTGCTATATGCTTACTTGTGCCCTTCACGTAAAGAGGTGTGACACTGTTCAATTGTATGATTACTGAAACTATAGTCTGTTTATCTTTCCAAACATTCCTATGTTGGCCATTCCTTTTGTATCTGTTGAACAGGTGAAACTTCTGACGCCAATGTTAAAGCTCTACGCATCCGGCAAATGAAGAACTTTCATATGGCGCTAATGATATCCCAGGTACATACAATTTGATGTGTCACCCATCGAGCTATATTTTTTGTAACTTGTAAGGGAAGTTATCCCTGTGTAGAAACTTTAATCATTCATAGGAGGTTTTAACAATATCTCACTCTGTGATCTAAATTCTAGCAGTTTGAATG
Organism: Gaultheria prostrata; assembly: GCA_036023075.1. NCBI lineage: Eukaryota > Viridiplantae > Streptophyta > Magnoliopsida > Ericales > Ericaceae > Gaultheria > Gaultheria prostrata. Next base: position 10,445 of record JAXBDA010001890.1, on the reverse strand, counting down.
TCTTCCTGATAATTGGTGCAAAGTTGCAGCTTTTGTTTTTGATTTTTCACGCGAAGGCTAGAGAAATTTCCATCATTATGAAACAATAACCCTTTTTTAATCCAAGTTCATGTCAATGAGGCTAGTTACGACGTGTTGGAATTTGTCCCACATCGGTTAATTATAACCTCCAAAGCTAGTATATGAGCCTAGGTTGCCTCTCCACTCATTGCCTACTAGTTTTGAGTTGGATGGTTTAACATGGTATCAAAGCAAGGTTTTTGGAGGCTTTTCCCCTTTTTTTTGTGCCATAGTTGCACTTTATTTCGTTGTGATCTGTATGTTCCGGATCCTTTGTTGACCTCTCCACGTAAGAGTCAGGGGTCGCACGTGCGGAGGAGTGTTGGGATTTGTCTCACATTGGTTAATTATAACCTCCAAAGCTAGTATATGAGCCTAGGCGGCCTCTCCACTCATTGCCAATTGGTTTTGAGTAGGATGCTTTAACACGACGCATCTACTATTCATTGGTCATCCATTGGGCACACTTCGCTCTAGTTTTTTCGTATTGAAAGGCATGGCGACTTGGTCTACTTGAAACCTAGTGTAATTTGTGATGTTGTAGAGTGGAAGTGCTTTGAAGTTGTTTACTGATATGCAGTCCAGATTGTCATTCTTTTCTACTTCAAACTGACGGAAAAAAAAGCGTAGGACTTTTGACAATGTTTCGTTTACTAATGAAGATGATGATGATGATGATGGACAATGTGGTTAATTGGAATTTATGACGGTAGAAATAGGTCAAGATACCAAGATTGTGTCAGGCATTTGCTGTTGTTGTTTGTTCGTTGTAGTGTCACAAAGCTATATTGACATTTACAAAGTTGCACGAAAAAATCCATTTTGAAGAAAGTGCCTTTTAGTTTAAGTGGAACACATTAGGAAGTTAACTGTCTTCTGTCTTTTGGGTGTTGCTGACATCTTATATTTGCGCATTTAAAAATTTCTTCTGTATCATCTTTGGAAATCTCAAAAATGATAAAGTTTGGTACTTGATGTGGCCGACATCAATCTGTCTTCACTGAAATCTCAGTCTATGCCGTCAATGAATTCATTAAATTTGCTTTGAATTTTTTGTGTGGTGTTATGTGCAACTTGACATTATCCTGCTATCCTATTTAAAAAGAAGAACTATTGAAGTTCATAGAACCCTCTTGAGTTACAAGAATATGTTGTTAATGTAATAGGGAACACCAATGATGCTTATGGGAGATGAGTATGGGCATACTCGCTATGGAAATAACAACAGTTATGGGCATGATACTTCTATAAACAATTTCCAGTGGGGGCAGGTTCGTGAAATCTTCTATTTTTCCTGATAGCTTTTTCCAAGTAGTATGACTAAGGATATGAACTTGTAATAAGACAGTTGGAGGCAAGGAAGAGCGGTCACTTCAGGTTTTTCTCAGAGATGATAAAGTTCCGCAGATCTCGCCATGTATTTGGACGTGAAAGTTTTATTGACAAGGTAAATCTTCCAGCTTATCTGTCTGTAAATATAGGTTTATTAACTACCAGTCACTTAAGGCCCTCTTCTGGGGGCTTAAAAATTGGGTGTTCATTGAAGTACTTCATTTGTTCTGTTTGTGTTATCCTTCTTAATCTATCACCTCAAATTCTGATTCCATGATGTTGCGACCACCTTGCATTCAAATATCTAGGGACAAAAAGGAAAACCAAGAAAGTCTTTGAGCTTGAATGAATAAATTGTGAGTTAAGTATTTGGCAAAAGAAGGGCCCTTCTTTTGACAACTTGCCTATCGTGTACATATCATATCCACATTGCCAATTCATACAATGGCCTACAGTGTCCAACGTGGATACTTCAGTAATTTCGGTGTTCTTGTAAGATATGCACTTCATTTCCACTCCAGATAGCCTGCTGCTAACTACTTTAGGTGTTAACTTTGTAAGTTGAAATTCCTCTACTTGTGTGAACACCCCCATGCCAGTGTTGTGTCCCACCCTTATGTGTGTGTTGTGTGTGGATGTTGTGTCTGTAGCATTCTCGAAAAAGCCTGTGTGACAGGTATCATACTTGTTATCTATGACTCACGATAAAATACTTATAATTTGCATGTCTTTTAGCCTGATATGGTACCTGTTTCGTTTCTCGCTTGTATTAAAATATGTCCTTGTGGAAAATTTACTTTTTACTATATACATGGTTTGCTTCTTGTATTCCTCATGAAACCTTTTCATTTCTCCAGAATGAGGTGACATGGCATGAAGACCAATGGGACAATCCTGATAGCAAATTTCTTGCATTTACGTAAGAAAAAAGGACTGTTCTATTAGTATAACCTTTCTGTTATATGTTGCAAAAATCAATATCCAAATTCTGTACTTGCATATGTCTTGGTAGTCTGCCTTGGCTTTGGCATCGGCATCCTCAGTTCACTCCGATTGGTTATTGAATCAAAGTAATTGGTTGATTATGACTTTGCAAACCCTAGGAATCAGATTGCAGCTTTTGACAAAATATATTGTTTCCTTTATTTGCGTCATGTGTTTCTGCATCTGTATATTTCCGTTACATACTGGTTTTATTGCATACACGCACGAGGACTAAGATATTATCTTCTACCTTTTTCTCTCTTCGTCTTTGGATAGATGGACAGATGTCTAAATGCATTCACTGAACTCCTTTTAGTATGGTCTTAGCTATTTGCTACTAGCTTTTTGATTTAGTGGATTCATGCTTCTTACTGTTTTGGTACTCTTTCTTTTTGTACATCAATCCTTCTCCAGACCCCGGGAACTTCTGGGTACGGCGGTACGCCCTTTTTTATTCATTCTGTCTTTCAATTAAGCCCTTGATTGCTTGTTTGTTGCATCTGATATGTCTAAATCATTCAGCATACAGCCATGTCGTAATTTATAATTCTAGATAGTTTTCGGGAATGCTACCAACATATAGTTTCCTCTGTCAGAGACTCAGAATCATTGGACATTCTTCGTATTTAAACTTTTCTTAAAATGTATCTCATGGACTTGTACTGAAACATTTGTTTGTAGACTTCATGATAACGGTGGAGGAGATATCTATTTGGCATTCAATGCACACGACTATTCAGTTAAAACTGCAATCCCGTCACCACCGCAAAACAGACGCTGGTTCCGAGTGGTTAGTTCTCTTCCCCCATTGGCTTCCTTTTCCAACAAAGCTTCTGTCTTAACCTCGTAATCTTACTATATCATCTATCTCTAATAAACATGTATGATAAGTTTTCATTTTTGCTTTTGATTTGAGACACATTGATGCTTTTATAAGTGAATACCGGATGGTGCCTCCTAGTGTATTTTTCTGTAAAGCACTGATGTCACTGAAGTCTAAACCTTAAATATTGTTATTTGAGAGAGAGAGAGAGAGAGAGAGAGAGAGAGAGGTGTAAGGGTGTTAATTAACCCTAACACGTTAGAGTTTTATTTATATTATCACTCACCACATTACATCACATAATTATGTGATGTGGGACAAACACAAACTATTCTAAATATAAACTATTCTAACACTCCCCCTCAAGCTGGAGAGTAAATATCAATAAGTCCCAGCTTGTCGCAAAGTAACACCAATCGTGGCTTGAACAAAGGCTTAGTAAACATATTGGCTAAGTGAGCACTGATGGACACAAACGGAGTAGCAATCACTCCACCAGTCAACTTTTCTCATACAAGATGACAATTTACTTCAATGTGTTTAGTACAGATTGGATTGGATGCGATGTGGATTGCAACTTGATTATCACAGTACAAATTCATAGGTACCTGCACAGGGAACCCTATCTCTTCAAGAAACGAACGTATCCACACAACCTCACATGTCGTGTGAGCCATAGGCCTATACTCCGCCTCTGCACTAGACTGCGCAACTACCGTCTGCTTCTTACTCTTCCAATTAACAAGATTACCACCAAGAAAGATACAATATCCTGTAGTGGACCTCCTGTCAGATGGTCCTCCCGCCCAATCAGAGTCAGGGAAGCCCTCAACACGCAAGTGTCCACTAGCCTTATAAAACAGACCACGTCCTGGATGGGCTTTGAAATACTTCACAATTCTCTGAACAACTTCTTAGTGCGGAAGGCGAGGAGCCGACATGAATTGGCTAACCAAACTAACTGCAAAAGAGATATCTGGACGAGTAACTGTAAGATAATTTAGCTTTCCAACCAAGCGACGATACTGATCAGGACTAGAAGGTAACTCCCCCTGATCAACATACTGTTTGACGTTAGGGTCCATAGGAGTCTCAACAGGCTTTGACCCCAATAAACTTGTCTCATCTAAAATATCCAACACATATTTCCTCTGCGATAGATTAACTCCATCCTTGGACCGCGCTACCTCGATACCCAAGAAATATCTCAATTTGCCCAAGTCTTTGGTATGAAACTGGCGCTGTAGAAAAACCTTCAACTCCTCAATACCTTTTCGATCATCACCGGTAATAATACTATCATCTACATAGACAATCAATAATATTTTCCCTCGGTCAGATGTGAGAGAAAAAACAGAATGATCAGAATGATAACGCTTCATACCAAATCGCAAGATAGCATCACTAAACTTCCCAAACCAAGCCCTCGGAGATTGTTTAAGCCCATAAAGAGCTTTCCGAAGGTGACATACCTGAGAAGACTCCCCTGAGCAACAAACCCCGGTGGTTGCTCCATATAAACCTCCTCAACAAGATCCCCATGCAAGAAAGCATTCTTGACATCCAACTGAAATAAAGGCCAGCCAAGATTAGCAGCAAGAGAGATAAGAAGCCGAACAAAGCCAAGCTTGGCAACCGGTGAAAATGTCTCGGCATAATCGACACCATAAGTCTGGGTGTAGCCCTTGGCTACAAGACAAGCTTTGTATCGCTCAACAGTCCCATCAGGATGATATTTCATAGTGAATACCCAGCGGCACCCAACCGTAGTCTTTCCAGGAGGAAGAGAGACCAACGTCCAAGTATGGTTGCTATGAAGAGCAGACATCTCCTCCTCCATAGCTGTCCGCCACTCAGAAATAGACAAGGCGTCCTGAACAGTGTTAGGGACAAAAACAAAAGACACAGAAGTAGCAAAAGCACGAAGGGACGGAGAATGATGATCATAAGAAACAAACTGAGCAATAGGATGATAAGTAGCACAAGTACGTTTACCTTTATGCAGGGCAATCGGTAAAGAATCTGGGGAAGGAACCGAATCAACAGACGAAGAATTCGGTGATGAGGTCGGATCTCGCAATGGAGGAGAAGAGGGAGCGGAGAGTGGGAGCGGAGCCGGTGCATCTCTAGGACGGCGAACATATACCTTCAACGGTGGAGGAGGTGTGGGAGGTGGGGGTAAGGGTTCCCAAATAGGCATGTAGTCTAAGTGGTCCTCAGAACGAGGAGTAAGGGGGGTGGGGGTAGGGCTAGCAAAATACGGAACGAACTCATGAAAAGTAACATCAGCACACACAAACTGACGACGGAGAGTTAGAGAGTAACACTTATAGCCCTTTTGAGTACGGGAATAACCCAAAAACACGCACTTGATGGACCGCGGATCAAGTTTATCCCGATTAGGGTCCAGTTCATGAACATAACAGGTGCACCTGAAAACCTTAGGAGGAATTGAATAAAGGGGACGATCAGGACACAATAAGGCATATGGTATTTGACCCCCTAAGACAGTAGAAGGCATCCTATTAATAAGGTAACCAGCAGTAAGAACTGCATCACTCCAATAAGATTTTGGAACATTCATTTGAAACAACAGAGCACGTGTGACTGTCAATATGTGTCCCAATTTGCGTTCAACAACTCCATGTGTCCCTAAAATGCCTTGATGAATAGTGCCTGAACAAATACCTCCACTTTTGGGGAGGCACTATTCACTACACATCTCCCTTTCCACCAATTGTTGAGGGACACATGTCTCTTCTCTCTCTCTCTCTCTCAATAAATTTATATATTTTAATAGAAAGTAAGTAAAATAGAGAGTGTTGATAGAAAAAGTGTCAAATTATAATAGATATGTGCACTGTCCACAAACTTTTTTGGGGAGTTATTGTTGGGGATGCTCTAAGGGTGTTAATTAACCCTAACACGTTAAGAGTTTTATTTATATTATCACTCACCACATTACATCACATAATTAAGTGATGTGGGACAAACACAAACTATTCTAAATAAAAACTATTCTAACAAATATGAATAATTAAAGTCATTCTGTACCACTTGTTAGGGGGACTAGGTACTCTTGTCTAAAAAAATCCTTATGTTCTCACTTGACAGGAGGAAATTCAGTTGCAGCCAGTGGCGGCTGCCGCGGCTCCATGAATTTTCTGAATGGAAAATGCTCAAGAATACCAATTGGTTGGAGAAAATTTTATCTAGCTGGAAATAATATAGAACATAAGTACATTCACACTGACTTTTTACGAACCAAAAAAATGCAAGTATATGAATGTCTGTAATTGTTCTTGATGACCTCTCATATTTAGGAAAATCATTTGACGATTGCCTCAGTATTCATATTATCAAGTACAGCCCTCTCAAATTAATAACTATCTTCCACTAGATCGTGCAATTAATTCGTTCTGCACTTCCTTTTGTTAATTTTTCTACTGGTGTAGTGGGTTCAATGTTCCCATGAGCTTTTAGTGGTTGAATATTTCCAATGTCGCAGTACGATTTATTCCGTATTAAGTGTATGGATTCTCTAGTTTTTCTCTGGTGTTTCATTTCTTTTTGGTTATGACTACTAATTTGCTATGACTATTAAATGTGCAGGTAGACACAAATCTTAAGTCTCCTGATGATTTTGTACCCGAAGGTGTCCCCGACATTGGAACAACATACGATGTTGCTCCTTTCTCATCAATTCTTCTTGAGGCGAAGACATGAGATATCAGTTTCCTGGTTAGAGTCCAATTTCCATCTGTTTAGAACATTTCTGAGATTGAAGGCTCATCAAATAATCTTTTACATGGGTATAGAATTCACCTTCTCCCTGGACCCTGACACAAGGGTCTGTACTGTATAATTAGGTTGCAGATCTATATAGACTAAATTTTGAATTTTCCAAACTGGTTTTCGTAAAAGTCACATGTATCACTAATACTAAATTTGGCTACACTAGGAAAATTCGTTTTGAATCATAACAAAGACAAGTTTCCGTCTTTAAGATGAAAATGTTACCGGAAAGGTAAAATCTCAGTTTTAATTTGGTATGGGAAAATCTAGATGATTTCAAATTCGAACTTCTACCCAGGTTGAATAAAAATTCAGTGGACTCTAATGACAATGTTCATGATTCTGGTCATGTTGACATGCTCTCTGCAAATTATGGACTGCTTGCTGCACTTTAAGCCATTCAGATATGCAGTTTACAATCTTTTTAATTTTTATTTGTTTTTTCCTGTTTGGAAGTTGTGGCAATCTATTTGGCATTATCCTTCGGTTGATGGGCAACTACAATTTTAACAGTTGTTTTAAGAGCTGATGTTTGAGAATCTCAATTTTGATGCCTTTGAACTTCTGCTTTTCAGTACTCACCTTTTCCGGTGAATCTCGTACAACAAAAACGGACTTTAGTATGGTCTACTTGGAAAGTATTTGGAGTCCTGGTTGGCTTCAGATGCTTAGGCCCTCAAATACAACCGCAAATGCCCCGAAGAGTTGGTTTGGTAGCGAAGCGTTTAGGACTTGGTGATTTGCTTCCTCTAAGATCTTTAAATCCATCCAGGTTCTATCAACTTATCCATATAGGGGTTTTTCCCGGTTTTAATTGGACCCGATATTAGTGGTTGGTGAAATTGATCTTTCAAAATTAGTTAAGGTGCATGTAAATGGCCTGTATACAATAGAAAAAGATATATGATGTGCAATGTATAGGTGTGTGTAGGGCTGCAAATGAATCGACTCGTCTACTAAACAAGCTGGACCTGGACCCCAATTTTAGGCTCGGTCCATAAACGAACCGAACTTGAACTCGACGATATCCGGCTCGGTTGGGCTCGTGAATCTAGAGTATACATATATTTCGTAAGAATTTCACATATAATCTTGAACATGTAAGAACTTTTACATGTCCATAATGAAAATTTTATATCTTAAATGGATATAAAACTTTTAAAAGTATTACAAACTTAAAATTTTGATATATTTTCATAATTTTATATATGTATAAGCTTATTTATGTGCAAAATAAAAAATTTATTTTCAGTTTTAGACATGTATGAGAGCATAAATATATAGTATTTTTGACTCGTTAAGGCTCGTGAACATGTTCGAGTTCGAATCAAACCTAGGCAAGCTCGGCTCGTCAAATTTTTAGTGAGTTCGAGCTCGGCTCGAGGTCGTTTAAAACCTTAACGAACGAACTTGAACATTCTAAAGTTCGGCTCGATTCGACTCGTTTGCCGCCCTGGGTGTGTGTGACTCAAAAAGAAAATGCTTAAAATAATAGTCATACGCGCCAGTCCCATGTTCCTTGCTAGCTTCTTTCTGATTTTTCCTAGTTTTGCTTTTGACATGCTAAGTTGGAATTAAACACAAGTGTAGCAAAAAAGGCAGATAGCTGTCACATGTTCATCACTTACCCTTTTTTGGTGGGTGAGTGAACAGCTGCACATGCCCTCTGCCTGTTGGAATTTATTCCAAATCTTTGTGTGGAAAAGAAAGATTAAAGAAAAGAGGTTCATCGGTTGGGTGATAGGCCTAAATGGAGGAAAGATGCTGATAATTTGTTCATTGTATGCAGCTGTTGCTTGGCGTATTGTCTAAAGACTCTTACAACTGCATTGCTTGTTATTTTGGAGTATTAGCCTGGGCCTCAATTTGGATGACGTGAATTTGAAGAGGAATGTGAATGTGAATGTCATTTGGGGTTTTAAATCAATTTTTGAATTTTGTCAATTTTCGCTCTCTATCCAAAATATAATTTCTAAAATAAGCTTTTTGAGTAGGTCAATATTTCTTGGTTTCTGCTTTGTGTGTGTGGGGGGGGGGGGGGTGTTGTAGCTGTTAAAGAAAGGAAAATAAAGTTAGATGTACATGTTTGTTGGTGGAAAACGAGCATAAAATGAACTTGTAATTTCCTTTTGATTTTATGATAAATCAATATGTTCAGGCTAACTTACTCACTTCATCGGCTCATCTGGACTAGTTTCTGGGTTTTGGTAAGCTTATTGCGTTATTGTATAGTTTTTCTTTTTTTTTATTCACAAATTCAAGACCTAACATATCAAATATGGTAGCATGCTAGGTGGCTCTCCTAGAAGGCCCATTTTTTGTCTAAAAAATGTGATCCGAACTGTTCACTTTGGTTAGTTAGTTGAGATTGATTGGGCAACATTATTTACATGAGCAATATTTATTTGTCTTGAAAAATTTAGAGGTTAGGATAATGAGAATGAATTTTCAAGACAAACGTGAGGCTATAAATATCCGATAGGTGGGTTTTTTGCACAAATAACTTAATTCTTTGTATTCAACAAAATTAACGGTTCAAATTATTTCATTTTTTTTTTCAATGGTATTTTTTTCCTTTAAAGAGTTGGCTCTGTTTGGAGAGCACAAGAAGCCCCTGGTCCCATGAATATTGAATGTTAATGGCTATGTCCTCAACCCATTTTCAGTGAAAGAAGAAAAAGTTAGTCCATACACTTTCGTCTCTCTCGTTCTCTTTCCCAATTTAACTTGCGAGTCAAATTCAATTACGCGTTTTGGTCCTCCTAAACTTCATACATGTATCATTTCGAGAACAACCGTCCACCAAGAGTAATTAGGGGTGTTAAACGGGCTGGGTCGGCACGGGCACGACAAGTTCGAAGGCGGCATGGCACGCCAAAGGCATGGTAAAATCTTGGCACGGCACGGTATAACTTGGCACGTGGCACGGCACGGTCTTTTACGGTCACGGCACGTGCTCGTGCCCATGCACGGGCACGAGGCACGGCACAACACGACTTTATTCTAGCACGGCACGGCACGGGCATGGGCACGAGCACGGAAGTTGGCCAGGCATGGCACGGAAGTAGGACGGACATGGCACGGCACGGGCACAGCACGGCACGAGGCATGGAAAAAAAAAGTTGTTAAATACTTTATTTCTATGTATTTTTTGATAATAAAAAAAAAGACGAATTATTTTTTGGCTGTGTTAGTGAATTATATATTTATATCAAGTGAAAAAAAATGAAGTCATGAACCAAAAAAGAAAAAAAAAGAAACAAAAGGGAAAAAGAAGTTACAAATTTTTTTTTTAATTTTTTTTCTTTTGAGAGAGAGAGAGAGAGAGAGAGAGTTTGGACAAAAAAAAGAAAATAAGCTTTTAAAATATTTTATATGATTAATAAATTTTGAATCAAAATTCAAACATGAAAAAAAATGTATACCACACATATACATTGCCTTTTATCTA
>JAXBDA010001889.1:27500-48736 GCA_036023075.1 Gaultheria prostrata | reverse complement strand
GGGGAGGAGGAGTTGAACACATGTCACATTTTAAGTAGGATTAAGTACCACGTAAACATATTTAATGGAGCTCTACGTCCAAATCAGCAAAATCTATTAGCAATTTGATAAATTTTGACCGTAGGTGTCAATTGAATACCAACGCAATAATTTTAAAAAGAGTAAAATTGAAGTTTACGAAAGTTTGGGTGTCTATTAGACATTGAGGTCAAAGTTTGGAGGGTATTTTGAAAATTTCCTCTAATATTTGGCCACGTCAGATAAATGAAGCTATTTGTGCAATTTCCATTACAAAATAGATGGTAAACTAGGCCGGGTACCCAATTCAATAACGGGTGTATAGTTCAGGTGTCTAATTGAAATAAACGATAGTTTAGGTGTTTATGAGACATTGCCACATTGGGGTGTAAGTTTAGAATTTTTTTTTTAATTTTCTCCTAAATAAGTTTAAAATAGACGATTCGTACTAATTAAAAGATGGAGATGATGTGATTATAGCTTGTAGGTATAGCACATCATATCACATTGGATGATTGAATCACAACACTAGTACAAAAATGGTACTCCCCTCCGTTCCTTTTATAGTGTGGAGTTTTTCATTTTGAGTTGTCCCTTAATAAATGTGTGTTTTGAAAAGTTAATGTGTAAAAGTCTTGTACAATTATCATTTTGCCATTTTAAAAAGTTAGTGAGTAAATAGTCAATGGGTAAAAGTAGAGGATAATTTTGAAAAGTGGAGGTAAAAGTTAATGTTGAAAGTGTAAAGTGGAGATAAAGTTGATGTGAAATGTATAATGATGATATTTTTTTAATAAGTTGAATTTACGAAGTCGTTGATAAAAAAAAAATAACGAAGTCACACATTTAAAAAGGGACGGAGGGAGTATATGGTAAACAGTTTATTGTGCTTTCACTTTGATTCTTGTATTAGTTTCAAAAGGAAAAAAAAAACCTCCAAACACTCTTCATTTTTTTTTATTTGTCACTCGTCATTCCTAATCTATTACATGGGGATGGAGAATGGGACTTGATCTCGAGATACAGTATGAGGCATTCAAGAACTCTACCGCATGAGCTAGCCACCACTTGCAACACTCTTCATTTAGTAATTTAGAAATCAATTTTTGAAAAAAACAGTAGTACTTTGTTTCACGAGGTTCGACATCCAATGTTTTCCACTATACCGCCAAATTTTAACATTCTCCGAAGTCAATTTTAGAGCGATCATTATTCTATTAAACTAAGCAATATTTAAGTGTTGCTTTTGAAATTTTAAATTATTCCCTCCGTTCCTTTTTAAGTGTGTGGTTTCGTAAATCCAACTTATTAAAGAAGCATCATTATTACACATTTCACATCAACTTTATTTCCATTTTCCACATCACCTTTTGCCTCCACTTTTCAAAAGGGACCTGATTTTGAGGCTCCATTTTTTTATGCAGGCACTCCAAAACTTAATGAAGGTACAAAACTACTTTTTTCAAAATATAAAAATTACTGACGACACTCCACCTCTAAATTATCTCCTCATTTACTTGAGGCACTCCGAACGGAAAATGAACCACCGTTAACTGCAAATTAAATTTTGAAAGGCATTTAAAATGCCAAGCTGCTATTAAATTCTAAACACGTTTCAGTAAAATATTGCTTACCTTACAGTTTTACAAGGACTACCAATCGCATATTTTCACGCCACAGGCAACAAATAGATATAAAATAAAGCCACATGTAACAAAGAGATATAAAATCAAAAGATGATCGTCCATCTTCCAATATAAATTCCTTCAACAGATTGTAGTGATCAATTTTCACAAACCCAATACACCACCACAATTTAGGGATTGAAAAATATAATATATGAACCGCATATAGATACAAAGGAAAGGAGATGGAGGAATGAAAATACCAGTAGGGGTTGGAAAACTACAAACAACGCATATACATACAGAGGAAGAGAGATGGAGGAAGGAAAATACTAGTCGCAACTTGGTTGTGCTAGGGTTTGGGTGAGCGTCTCTTCTTCCGTTAACAGAGCAGACGGAGCAATTGGAGCGCCTGAAGTAAAAAATATCTTGTTACGGAAGAGTAAAAAACTTTTGGAGTGCCTAAGTAAAATTGGAACTTGCAAAAGGGTTATTTTGGAAAACCCTTGTAGCTTGGAGTGCCTCCATCAATTTTTGGAGTGCTATTATCAATTCCCTTCCAAAATTATCATCCAGTTTTACCCATTAACTATTTACCCACTAACTTTTCAAAAAGGCAAAATGATAATTGTACAACTTTAAACACACATTTATTAAGGGACATCCCAAAATAGAAATGTTCACACTATAAAAGGGACGAAGGGAGTACTAAGTAATAGTATTATCCTTTTATTTTAGTTTATTTTAGAGGACTGCCACGGATAGGTACTAACAGAGGCTCTCTGTCTGGTTTTGCTCTCTCTGATTGGTTTTGGCGGATTTGATTCACCAAGAAAAGTTTTCGATCTCTGTACTGGAGGTTGCGGAGAGATGAGAATGAGTCAGCTTCTTCCTCCGTAATACTGCTGGGCTGTCCTGTTTTCGTATTTGGGAGAGTTAGATGGCACAAAGGGTCAGTCTGCATTACTCTCATTACAGGGGCGCCCTACAGCGCCCCCGTTTTCCGTTAGAATACCCCTCACTTCGGTTTCTGCCGAGCAATCTTGCAGCTCTTAACCTGTCCAATTGCCATTGTCTGCATGGTATTCAGTTAGTGTACTCCTCCCGGCGGGGTAGTGGCGTCTCAACGAAGCTTTCGGTCTTATATGGGATGATGTTTAGCATTTGATGCTTGAAATGAAAGGCCTGGAGAAAAGGGAAGTGGCCAGATACTAGATATAGAGTCCATCCCAGCTCCAGCAATGTCCTCTCGTCTCCTGCCGTGGATGAACCTGACTTGGGAAGTCATGGCTTTGGTCAGGTTGGAGGAAGAATAACATCAACAAGAGGAAGAACAAAATCAACAGCAGCAGCAGAAGAAGAGCTAACCTCGGTTCGAGAGAGCCGCTCATCAACTACTCTATGCGAAGAAAGAAGAATAAAACAGAGACCTTCTCATACAAGGCATTTCCCAAACGAATTGACCGTAACGTTTTATTTGAAACAAATCTCAAAATGAAAACTGTCCAACCTCGTAACTACATCACAGGGGAACAACACACGGTGCGACTAATACTTTGTCTGTACCATAGATTTTACGCAATTCAAAGCCGATGATAGAAATGGAAGTCGTGAAGTGTTTTTTATTTCAAGAAGAAAATTATCAAACACTTTGATGTTTCACATCCTTTAAATGATAGAAATAAACTTTGGCAATAACCAAATTACACAATACGTCGATGTTAGGGGTAGATGAGAAATATGCAGTGCCGCCTTTTAATAGTGCCATAAAAGGAGTAAGTCTAGAGGTTGATCTTTCAAATTTACGGTTTAGGGTTTAGGGTTTAAATGACCAACCTCCAGACTTACTCCTTTTATGGCACTATGTTTTTTCATCGTACATGATTTTAATCAGCTTTGATTCCGAAACCAATGGATTTCAGGGATAAACTCGTATGCCGCCAACATATGTAGCCTTGACAGATGCAGATCCGTCAGCCATGAACTCATCCCATGACTCAGTCGACAACACAACAAAATCGGCAAATTTTCCAGGGGACAATGACCCCACCTCCTCCTCAAGGAAACATGCATGGGCAGCTGAAATCGTGTACCTGCCATGGGGAAGATACACATTAGAAACGATGAGAATATCTGGAACAAAAAACAGATGGAAAATGGAGAAGAGCAGGTGATATATCTTGGATATTCAAATACTGAACACAAAATTCCAGATTACAGAAATCATTTCATGTCTTCAGCTGATATTGAGAAATGAACTCCGAGAAAATGGTGCCGTCTAATTGGGAGCATAAACCATTTATTCTCAAGTCAGACCACCTGATGCTAAACCGTTGTGAATAAAATTCTAGAATCCTGAAATACTCAAATACCACAAAAGTGAAGTACGTTCATTGCATATCATAAAAGATTATACTCATTACAAAGTGGTTGAAACTTGTTCTCCAATCTCCAGAGAATCAGTTTAGTTTCTCAACTTGTTTAAACTTGTCATGAAAACAAAATAATAACAGAGGTAGAACTCTTAAAATGTCTTTTATTCAAGCATAAAAATGTGAGGATTACAACAGATGGACTCACGGAAATTTAATTTGAAATTTTAGATCTGCTTCCAATTATCACACATCTTGCCCCAACAACACAAAAGAACAGAAAAAATATGAAACAGTGCAGAAAAATAAATGAAAAATAAATGTTCCATATAATCTAATCACAGTGCGATTTGCGGTATAAAACATGCACCAGCATCCTTTTTATAATGAGGCATGTGACAGTCGATGATGTGAGTTCGAAATTGAAATTCCCACATGCACGAGCAATTGGCAATCAATTGTAAATAAAAGAACTTTAGTTTGCCGTACGCATTTAATGCATCACTCAGACTGATGCACTCTGATGGTATCCACGCAGTTTCCCAACCAGGTGGTATTCTTTTCATTGCAGTCTTTATACTACCCAAAGGATTAATGTCTACTACCTGAAAAATTCACAACATAGGGTACAAACATAATAGAAAATGTAACTTGAATGGAATCATATCTAACAAGAAATCTAAATTCCATGAAAAACAAGACAATTGAAAAAGAGAGTCTTAAATTTCTCACTGGCCAATCAGAACCAAATGACAACTTGCTACCAAGAGCAAGGAGTGACCGAAATAGATAAGATCCTCTCTGAGCCCTTTCCACTCCGAGCTTTCTAATTGCAGAATCAGCATCATCCAGTAAGTGATCAGGCTGTTAACAGGTAGGTTTCAAATTTTAGCCAAATAAAACCATCTTCACTCAGAGCGACAAATGAATTGAAGCCCTTGAGGATATAAATTAGGGTTCACGATAAATAGCAATCAGAGGAAATTCAAAAATTTGGTGCTTCAAGAACCTGCATTGAAGCAACAATTCCTTCTTCACCGAATCGGGCTACTGTCCCAGGTGCTAAATGCTGAGCATGCTCAATCTGCAAGCGTTTGTTCCAGTCATGGAAGGTAACATTTTGCTGACATTAAGGGACTGTTTGTTTGACAGGACTATTGGGGAAGGGTTTTATATAATTCCATTAGATATGAAACCATCAGACATACTAATAGTCATGGGATTAGTAATACAACACCCCTCGAGGCATTATATATGACATGGCTTGTGCGATTTCATTTCCGATGGATGCTTCACCCTGACCACTAAAGTTTCATCCGAGTGTTGGCTATGAGGCCCCTTGGATTTATAGTCCAATACCAATGCTCAATTCCAGGTAAACAGATGGGCCCTAAGCAGAAAAGAAAAGGCAAAAAAAAAAAACTATGCTGCACTAAATCTTCTTCCACGATTGATGTTAGAACAATTTCTAAATCTTTTGGAGATAATATTACCCTAAATCTTCGATCTCTCATCCCATTTGTAGCAACCACAGACTTGTACATATCCAAGATCAAGTCATTTGCTCTATCACCTATAGCATGAATGGCAACCTGGCACATCCAAGATAAAGTTAGTTACAACAATAGCGGTGATTACACAGATAGATATGGAGGGGTTTATATAGCAGGAAATGGAGAACCTGAAGCCCAGATTTATCCGATTCTACGGTCATGTTGAATAGACTTTCCATATCCGTAAGTTGTAAGCCACAATTCTGAGGATCATCAACATATGGCTACCGAACACATGAACAATGTCTTCTGTCAATATCGCTAGATACATGGAAAGTATACAACACCAGATTCAGATAAGACAAGTAGGCCCGTGATTAGCAATGTGCATGGAGAACTGTTATAGCAGCCGCGCTGATGATTAAGTGCAGTAGTACTACATGAACTCCCTTGAACGAATTGAGGACACAGTACATGTACTGACTTTTAAAACAATGTTTTGATTTTTAATGCAACTTTTAACAAAACCTTGATATAAATAGTAGACACATCCATTACAAAGGACAATGTGTCGTACTAGGCCTATGGGCTGCCCATTACAATCGTCCCCCTTCTGTTAGATCACAAGCGGGGTTGGCACTCCCCCCTCCTATTTGTTTTCCACCAGTACCAAAATAGGGGACAAAAAATAAATAAAATCAAGACAAACGAATAAGAGTGGACATGTTACAACCTAACATTTTTCTTATTTAATTATGTGTCATTTATGATTGGGTGTTGTGGTCGGGTCCTATTTAATTATTTTTGCGGGTATTACTGACATTATTAAGTTTTGAGGGTACAAGCCTAATTTTAGTAGATGATGTTTATTGGGCATTTATATTAGAAATTTGTATGTTATTTAAAAAAAATCTAATCAACTAACGGGCTATTTTTGAGGGAGCTCGTGATTAGTGGGTAGTTATTAGGTTATTTCTAAAGAGATGCATCAAATATGGTTTTTGGTTTGCGAGAAATAACGTATTAAGAGAGAGTTGTGAGAGGGGAGCGGTAACAAAGAAGTGTTTTGAAGCAGCCAAAATATTCTTGGGAGTTTTGTCGTGTCGATAAGATCATGTTCTCATTCTCTTCCTCCTTTTACTATTTTGTATTTCTTGGATTGCACTTGGGTTACAACTAATGGGTGGCTGTGATGGGAGAGAGGAGTGATGGATCTTCTAAGAATTTTCGGAATATTGGAGTATAATAGGTTGAGGTTCTGACTGTTATATTGGAGAGGGTTAATGATTGTGCTTAAGAGGCACGGTTTGTGCCGATCGAGTGTGATGCGCATAGTTGGTGGTACATGTAATGGGTTGGTGGATTAAAGAACAAGAGTGAGCAGTGTGTGCATGTGACGGGTGTCCGGTGGTACTGCTGCTATAGTCAATTGGGAGATGTATTTTATGTATTGAAATTGGAGATTCGGATGGAAGTGAATTGAGAGACTTTGGAAATATATTTTTAATACCTGACTGTGTACGTAAATGGTCTTATGGGAACTCATGGTTTACCCATTAGAATTGGAGTTGTTTTTAAGAGTGGATTTTGGTGGCTGGTGGTTATAAACTAATTTAAATTTAGAATTAGACTAGGTTCAAGGGTTTTAATATTATGTGTTTTCTTCCTAACATAGTTATATTCGAACTAATTAGTTATTTTGTATGTTGTATTTGTGTACATGTTAGTCTCTCTGCGTGTTCGAGTTGTGTTACCTTTGGACCCAGGTGAGTGGTTAAGCATGTTACGTATTTTCGGAACTTCCCCGAGTTTCTTAAATTGTTGCTTTGGAAAATTTATCATTTTTAATTGGAAACCTGAATTGTTTATATTTGGTACTTTATATTGGCATGCGATAAAAGTATTCTTTTTGGTGAGAACTTGGTGGATATTAATGGGAACATATATTATTGGAAGTCCAGGGAAATTAATCCTCTGTGTACGGGAGACTCTAGCCATTAGGGAAGAGACCGTGTTCTGGCTGGTGAGCCTATTGCTCAACGGTTGATTTTGACAGGATCGTTCTTAGGGAAAAGTTCCACGGGCTGCCTACTCGTGATGACTAAGTATCGATATTAGATCCAATTAGTCTGAGATATTTGTTCACTGGCAATTGGTACTATTTGATATTGGTTGTGGTTTCCCATTGTTGTTGGATATCGTATTGTGATCACCACTAAGACTTGTTATTGGTAAAAGATTTATTGGTATAATTTGTTGTTTTGTTATACATCTCTTTTGCCAAGTTATGTTTAGATGGTAAACTATTTTTATCCCTGCTTTTGAAACTTTATTTAATATACATGTTGTCATTCACTGCGCTCGTCAGCTGACGGATTTATTCCAACATCATTTTCAGGCAAATCGAGTTGATATCAAATGTTGACTAACTTAGAAATTTCCACTCAGAGACTTCAAAACATCCATGATTCTGATTTCTGGTTCTAGTTCTTCTAGTTGTTTTTTAACAGATTATCAAAATTCTTTGTCATGCACAAGCTATCATCCACAATTCACTTTCAACCTAAAAACATGTTCTGAAAGAGCAAACCGAAGTGATTTTTGAAATTGAAATAGCATTTTTCACCCTCAGCTACTGAATGAGTAATGGATCCTAAAACATCACCATTCTCACCTCATAAAAGAGTGCGCTGTTAGATCCCAATGATCCATCAGCAAAAGCCTTCACGCCACCCAAATAAAGCCATTGGCTCAGCTTTCGACCTTTCTCCTGGATAAGATCCTACAAAGGAAATTAAGCTCATAAGAGAGAAGGTAAGGGAATAATTCTACAATAGGAACACAAAGTCAACTGTGGATAGGAAGGACAAAAAGGACAGAGAAAGGTTAGGGCAGACAACTGCAGAGAAACTTTTTTAAAAGTCAATAATAGCATGAAATAGAAGAAAGAGCTTAGTCAAAGAAAATGCTAACATAACAAATGTACACAAACACATACATAAATGTTTGCAAGTATATAAATGTACATATAGCCAGTGAGCAAGAGTTTTCTGCTAATATGAAAAGGGCACCCTTTACACAGTTGACAATGAAATGGCCTTTCTGATACCTCTGAGATAGATTCAGCTTCAAAAAGTTAAAATAAACTACAAAGGTGCTTCCTCTTCATAACTACATCCAACATCACAAGTGAAAGAAGTTCAACTGGAACTAAGATAAACACAGCCTTGGTCTAGAACATTATATTCAACAAAATTATCTACTATGTTCGAGCTAAACCAAGTACCAGTGTCCGATATTGAATCTGGGACGATGGTGTGGGTCCTGTGGGCTATTTAAAGCGCCCTAGTCATGGCGTCAGCCTATAGCTCTAGCTCCCTCAGCACACAGTTGCATGATGTTGCAGAGCCAATCATCTTTCATATCTACATTTATCCCCTTTCATTTAGTTCACTATTCAAATCAACTTATTTAATGAAAAGAAGCAAAATGCCAACCCCCAACTTACAAATATTTATTAGCAAAAAGATTTCAGACATCAAATCACGTTTCGGTACCTAGAAATTGTAACTGTTAAATTAAAAGTATCAAACAGCAAAATTACTACTGAGAAATCTACTTTCAAAAAATACCTATTCCACACTCACTCACTTAGTCAAACTTTTGCCATATTCAGGCAGACTATGCGTACCTACATGACGTCTATGCCTTGGTTGTACATGGCCTTCTGAAATGCTTTATGCTTGCTCTCTTCATATGTCATGAAGAAGTAATAACTACCAAGTCTTCTGAAGAAATGGCACAATCGCTTACGCTTGAAGGTGATATTATTCCAGAGAGTAGGTGATATGATTCTATTTCTTGAAAGAAAAGGAGAAATACTGGTTAAAATACCCAAAAATTTGGAAAAGAAGAGTTATGAGGATCTCCATGGCAGTGTCATATCCACATGATTTCAAAGGTTGCTGCATATCCCATTGAATATAACCTTGGCAAACGAGTTAAACTCTTCAATACTTGATTTCCAAATGGTTTATATTTCTCTCATTGAGTATCATTTGATGGTCGAAGTAAAATCTCACATTACGCGATCTTTGTTGGCCAAGTTATAACTGTTGATATAAGGTTCTTAGCGAGTATCAAGGTGGTCGTGCCTTAGAGATACTTCTCTATTGAAAAGTAAGTGTGCACCCCCAACTACCTGTGTTTTTACAGGACACGGAAAGCTCTACATTGCCTTAGAGCTTGGTGCTCATTTGCGCTTGCTGAGTCATTATACAAACTGCCTTGACTGAGCAGGATGGTTTGAGAGATTTTGACATGGCAGCTAGAGCAAGGGCTACTCAAGCATATCACGTCTACTCCCTAAACGAGACGAGTCATTTTCAACCATGGTCTTTCGACAAGACGGGGAGCAAGGTATCCAAGTTCCAAAGGTTTACACGAAGATACATTTCTTACTTACAAAGTCAAAAGATCTTACTTGACCATAATATCAACCAATGATCTCTATGACAATAATTATACAAGTATCGAGCATGCGAATGAATCTTTGCTTGAATGAGCCACTTGATGATGTGTCGAAGATATGACATTTGTTGCTAGGACACCAATCAGAGTGTCATTGGATCAATTTCCGGTCCAATAAAGCCTTGATAATTAGCAGTCAGCCATTTGTACCATATTTTGGTTTATTTAAATAGACCACACTAGCTCGGTATTGCCTAAGTCACAGTGGTCATCATCAACCTACGTTGCATATCGAATGTATCTATACCATATTGTCCATACTAGAACTCATGCTTTCATTGAGACTGCACTATCCTTCCTTAACACCAAGACCTCATTGCAATGTTCTAAACTCCAAGTCAAAGGCCTAAAGTGAGATCCAGTAATTGTTATATATGGTTGAGACTTAAAAGGATAGCCTATTCTATGCCAGAGGCCTAAAAGATGGTCCAAAACTTGTTCTCCGTACTCTTAAGTCGTGGCCCGAAAGATGATAAAATATTTATATACTTGCTATTGTCACCCTCCACTGCTATTTCATGTTGGTTGCCTTGTTCCTCCTCCTCAACCCACTCACTCTATTACCATCCTATTTTCCCTAAAGCTCTACGCAATCTCATGCCAACATCAATGAACACTCGTTACAACTTTCAAGGTGATCTGATGTAATGTCAATCAAAATCTCTTCCCAGTTTCTAGGAGTCGATAACTGATGTCAACTTCAAGATCTGTCAGAGTTAGTCGTGGTAAGTCTTACCTGAAATGTCAGCTGTTATGTTTTATGTTTGGGAGCCATGGCTTTTACCGTGAGCTGATGCTGGCTGGATCATTTTACTTGATATCCTTTTATATGCAACCTATTCAATTTACCAAAAGCTTATCTTCATGGACAGTGTAAATTGCCATGTCAGCTACTGATGAGTGTAACTCACACTGACAAGATCAATGTCGACACATGTTAGTAGTTAGTAAGTTATTCTGTGAAAGTATATCTTTGTATTTTAGGAATTTATGATCACATTGTAATCATATATTCTGTATCTTTTATTTTAGGCATTGATTGCGTAGATTAGGTAGTGTATCATGATCTTCTACTTTAGGTAGTGTATCGTGATCGTACCTTGTAATCTTTTCCTTTTAGGCATAGCATCTTTTCCTTTTTAGGCGTAGCGGTTCTCCTATTTAAACATGTAATAGCATAGCTTTTCATTCATTTATCAGTATTCTTCTCTCTGAAATTATCATGGTATCAGAGCACCTGATCTAGAGCTTCCGATCAGTCCTCAGAACCCCTCTCTTTCTCTCTCGAAATTTCTCTCTCAAATCTCAGAATCTCTCTCCGTCTCGCTATCCCATCTCTAATCAGATACCCTCAAACCCATTGTCAACCACTGACGACCCTCGTTCAGCCACTAACGACCCTCGCCGACTACTATTCACCTCCGACGACCCTCGCCGGAACCTTATCAGTAGCAAAGTGACAATGTCCAAGACCATTGACTATTTAATTCTGATGCAAAGCAAATCATTAATAAAGAAAGACAAATCTCATAAATAGCAACTTAAGTCATTCATACTTGTAAGCGTGACCAGTCATTCATTGGAAAAAATAAGCAAACCCTGATCTTCATTTGTCCAGAAATATCAGCCCATCTGTACACTTCTGCAATCATCAGCAACTTCTAAAATCAGAAATGGATCAAAATGGCTCTCTGCACGGCAGGAATTCATTTTGCTGAGCTCTAAAAAATTTCGGAACAATTCTCAACAGGAAAAAATTTAACATTCAAGAGGTGCATTTGGTGTCCCATGGGAATTGAATCATTACCTTATGTTTGACGTAGAATTTGAAATGAGTTTATTGTGCTAAACGTAGCATTCAAACAAGTCTACAATCTACAGTTTTCTGGCTTCGAATGATTTACATCAATTTTAGTAATTAATATGATGGTTCCACCAAGATGGTAAGTAATTCCAAACTCTATATAAAGCACAATAAAACAATTATGTTTTGATGAACGTCCAAAATTACTTTTAAAAGAATGCGGAAAAAACCTGAAAAATCTTCCCAAGGAAGTTCTGCCGATGCCCCAGGAAAATATCTTCCAAAATCTACTACAGTTGTCACACCCCTCATCAGGGCATGATTGCTGGCTCTTACCAAAGCTTCCCTCCTTCTATCTATTGAGACCTCCGGGATGCATGATAAAACGAGGTTCATTGCAGAATCAATCAGCAAACCGGTGGGTTCTACATAAATATCACCATAAAATAACTAAATGTTCCATTTAAATTGTTTGAACATGCTGGATACAGGAACTATTTAGTGAAGAATATGTCACACTGATATGCTGCATATTCCATTAGTACTATGCTTATTAAAAGACAATTCATTAAGATGACAAAATCAGACATTATAAATTATACAGGAGCAAGATAGCAACTGGATTGACACTCGAAGAATGACCAAGCAGCAGGAAAATATTGTCCTCTCTAAACAGAAATTGCTGCTTATCTAAATCAACCAAATGGTCCTCACAACAAACTAGACTTGCTCGAAATTATGATTTATCTAAATCAGCCGTTAGAGCAAGGTTACACCATAATGTGGGTTTCTTTGTTATTAGCCAACAATGGGCCATTACATTTTGGAAAGTGAAGCAGGCCGAAACCCGTGAGGTTAGGATAGTCCCGGGATGCCACTCTACCGGGGGTAGCGGATGTCACGCGACGCTACTAATCGCGGATGTCACTAAACGCGACCAAGCCACTCGCTTGATTGTTGGAGGAATCCTCAAAGCAATACACACTTGCAAAATATTTTCATAAACTCAAACTCGTATTTTTCATTTCATTAGATCTCCAATAAATAGGCATTACAACATGAGACTCTTCAAGACTAATATTAAATGCTGGACAATTTTCAAAAAGACCTTCCAACTACCTACATCTTGACGCTTGAACAATAATTTATATGAATATGCATGAACAATAATTAATATAAATCTAAAAACAATGTGTTTAATGTAACTGTTATTTAGAAGCGAGAAAGACAGAAGTGTGTTAAGGTGTTAACAAACCCTAACACGCAAGACTTTATTTATATTAAGAGAGAGATGGTTACAATACGTAGCTACCCAATGTGGGACTAATAACAATAAAGCTATTTTAACACTCCCCCTCAAGCTGGAGAATAAATATCACAAAATCCCAGCTTGTTACATAAAAACTCTAAACGTGGTTTAAACAACGACTTGGTGAAAATATCAGCCAATTGAGCTCCAGTAGACACAAATGGAGTAGATAACACACCACAATCTATCTTCTCACGAACAATGTGACAATCAACTTCAATATGCTTCGCTCTCATAGAATACCGGATTTGAAGCAATATGTATTGCAGCTTGATTATCACAATATATAGGAATAGGTAACTCCACATCAAAACCTAACTCTGTGAGGAAAGTTCTTAACCATACAATCTCACAAGATGTGTGTGTCATGGCTCGATACTCCGCTTCTGCGCTGGATCTTGCGACAACTGTTTGTTCTTGCTTTTCCACGTGACCAAATTGCCTCCAACAAAAGTACAATACCCAGTAGTGGACCGTCTATCAGATGGTGATCCTGCCCCATCAGCATCGGTAAAGGCTTCAACACGCAAATGTCCATTAGACCGATAAAACAGACCACGTCCAGGATGAGCCTTAAGATATTTCACAATACGAAGGCAAGCTTCCCAGTGTGGAAGCCGAGGAGCTGACATAAACTGACTTACCATACTGACAGCAAGAGAAATATCAGGACGTGTATTGGTAAGGTAATTCAACTTACCAACTAAGCGACGATACCAGTCTGGATGAGGAAATATCTCCCCCTGATCAACACAAAGTTTGACATTAGGATCCATTGGGGTCTCCACAGGTTTTGCTTCCAATAAACCTGTCTCAAGAATATCCAATGCATACTTCCGTTGGGACAAACTAATTCCATCCTTGGATCTTGCTACCTCAACACCCAAAAAATACCGTAGCTTACCCAAATCTTTAGTATGAAACTGACGCTGTAAGAACTACTTCAACTCATCAATACCTTCCTGATCATCTCCGGTAATAATGATATCATCTACATACACAATCAACACTATGTTCCCACGCCCTGACTGAAGAGAGAAGATAGAGTGATCCGAATGGGATCGACACATACCAAACTGCAACATAGCATCACTACACTGACCAAACCAAGCTCGAGGGGACTACTTCAGACCATATAAAGCTTTGCGAAGACGACAAACCCTAGAACGCTCCCCCTGAGCAACAACCGTACACCCTCCGGCGACCACTGACGACAACCGTACACCATCCGGCAAGCCTCCACAACATCTGTACACCTCCGGTGAGTCTGTTCTGTCACGGCGACCTCTATTTGGTTTCGAAATCCACTGGGTGTTCTCGGTTTGAGTTTGGTTCTCACTGGGTCATCGTCATTTTCACTATACAACTGCCGATGAGCACAGTGAGCCTCCGGCGACTCTCAATCGGCACTGTACAACCTTCGGTAAGGTTTGTTTGACAGTACTGTTCATTGGTTGTTCACCGGTGGTTCTCGAAACAAACTGGGTGATCTTGGTTTGCGTTTGAAACTATCTGGATCTTCTTTAAATCAACTGGATAAACTCGAAACCCACTTTTTGTTACTGTTTACGGGTTTTCCTGCATTATTCATCGTTATTTGAGGTATTCTCCGTTGAGTAGCTGTTTTTATCCGTTGGGTATCTGTTTCTTTACAATATGTCTGAAGATTCAAAGGTTGATTCGGGTGAAAATTTTAGCCCCAAGGATGTGTCATGGCAATTTGACAAGCAATTGGAAAATGCTCTGTTGGATATTTGTGTTGTTAAGTTGGATGGATCCAACTATTTAGTTTGGTCTCGCACTTTCACTTTGGCTATCGAAGCCAAAGGTATGTCAGAGTTCATTGAGGGTACTGTTGCACAACTTGCAGAAGCTGAAACTGTTGCACTTAAAAAATTTACCTCTATGAAATCCTTAGTCATGACTTGGTTGTTTAACTCTATGAAGGCTAAGATTCGCCATAATTTCCTGCTTCTTGATACTCCGTATAAGGTTTGGACTACAGCAGCCCAAACGTATTCTCTTCAGGGGAATGATGCTAAGTGTTTTGAGTTGAGAAAGAGACTTCGTCCATTGGATCAATACCATCGATCTGTGGCTGCTTATTATTCAGAGTTATGTGGGGCGTGGCAGGAATTTGATCATTATTAGGGCTTTCAGGCTGTGTGTACTGGGGATGCTGCGAATTGGTTGAAGAGGTTGGAAAAAGAGCATGTTTATGACTTTCTTGCTGGCCTTTATATGGAGTATGATCTGATTAAAGTGCAGGTGTTGGGTCGTATTCCATTTCCGTCTCTGGGTGAAGCGTTTGCTATTGTTCAGCAGGAGGAGAGTAGAAGGGGTGTTATGGTGCATACTCCTATTTCTAATCGCTCTGCCTTGGTTGCCAGCTCTAAGGGTCAGTTTGGTTCTAGCAGAGAGTTTGCTCCTACTTCACAGAGTGGTAAATCACAGTCTGGTGCCAGCAATGGGTTAGTTGATCGTGAGACGCTTCGGTGTGACTATTGCCACAACACTAGCCATACTAGGGATTTTTGCTGGAAGTTACATGGCCGGCCCCCTCGTGGGAAAGGGGGCGGTTGTGGTCGTGGTATCGTCCGTTCTCCTGCTCAGGCTCATGTTTCAGAGTCTGCAGTTGCTACTTCGTCTAATTCTGGGTTCAGTACTGGGTCTCAGGTGGCTTCAGACTTTGCTGGTGGTTTTCTCCGGGAGAGATGCAAGGTCTCAGGCGCCTTATGGCTCGGGCTGATTCTCCATCTATGGTAGCTTCCTCTTCCACGGCAGCCCCTACCTCATCCTATTTTGCTCACACTGGTATTTCAGCTACTGCATTTACTGCCTCTTCTATTGTTCCTTGGATTATAGACTCGGGTGCTACACATCATATGACAGGTTGTTCCTCTGTATTTGATTCTTACTCCACTTGTTCGGGTAAGGATAAGGTCAGAATAGCAGACGGGTCATTCTCTGCTATTTCAGAGAAAGGTTCCGTTCAATATTCTCCCTCTATTTCTCTTTCTTCAGTCTCCATATTCCAAATTTTACCACTAACCTGCTGTCCGTTAGTAGTCTTACTCGTTCTGCCAATTGTTTCGTAACCTTTTTTTCGTCTCATTGTGTGTTTCAAGAACTGGATAAGGGGAATGTGATTGACAGTGGTAGAGCACATGGTGGCCTCTATTTCTTGGATACTGCACCTCAACCATCTTTGTCATGTAGTCTAGCTCTGCAAGCAGATACGAGTTTTGCCTTTTTTATGTTACATCAGTGACACCGTAGATTGGGTCATCCCTCCTTTGGGATTTTAGAAAAACTTTTCCCTAGTTTAGTTAAACATTGTTCTAGGAGTCAGTTTTTTGTGAAGCCTGTGAACTTGGTAAACATAAACGATCTTTTTATGCACCTATTAATAAAAGGAGTGATTCTCCGTTTACGGTTATTCATTCTGATGTTTGGGGTCCTTCCCCTGTTCCATCTCTTAAAGGCTTTTGGTGGTTTGTCATTTTTATTGACTGTTATTCTCGTGTTATTTTGGTGTATTTACTTAAGTCAAAAAGTAAAGTTTTTTCTTATTTTCAAGCAATGGTTCGCACTCAGTTTGATATGCGTATTAAAATTCTTCGCAGTGATAATGGAACTGAGTATATAGATGGGCGTTTTAGGGCATTTCTTGATGAGAATGGTATTCTTTTTCAGACGACTTGTGTTGACACTCCACAACAAAATGGGGGCTGAACGCAAAAACCGTCATCTTGCTGAGGTAGTTCGCGCTCTTTTGTTCACCGTGAATGTTCCTAAATATTTATGGGGAGAAGCAATTTTGACTGCAGCTTATCTTATAAACCGCGTGCCATCTAGTGTTCTTCACTTTAAAACTCCACTTGAGTGTCTTCCTAGCAGTTTTCATGTTAACACTCTTCCCCCAAAAGTTTTTGGTTGTGTGTACTTTGTTCATGCCCCTCACCCCTCTGGTGGCAAGTTAAGTCATAAAGCGCATAAATGTGTTTTCATTGGGTACTCTCCTACCCAAAAAGGGCTATAAATGTTATGATCCTCAGTCTAGGAATTTTTTTGTCTCTATGGATGTCACTTTTTGGGAGACAGAGTCCTTTCTCTCTACCTCCACTCCATCTCTTCAAGGGGAGAATAGGCAGGAGGAAGAGATGTTGTATGGTGAAGGAGAGCAACTTTTTTATAATCATGGTGAGGGGGAGACGGAAAAGTCTGGAGGGGAGAAGGAAAAGTCTGGAGATGAACAAACATCTGCCGAAAGAACGACACATGGCATTGGTGGTAATGATGGGGAACCTATACAACAGCTGTAAGGGTCTAACCTCAAGACCTATAACAGGAGAAACAGGAAGTCCTCATGTGTGATACCACCTTGTCAATCACAATCGCCTACTCCAGTTCCAGACTCCTCAGCTGACTCATCTGGTAATGACTCTTCTCCAATTGAAACTCCTCTGAATAATTCTGATAATCTTCATCTTCCTATTGCTCTTCGAAAAGGTGTTAGAACATGTACTCAACATCCCATCTCCCAGTTTGTCTCTTATGATCGTTTATCTCCTTCGTACCATGCCTTTATTTCGTCCCTTTCTTCTATATCTATTCCACAGAATTGGCAGGATGCATTCGTGATACCTTCGTGGAAAGGAGCTATGGTAGAGGAGATGACGACTTTGAAAAAGAATGGCACATGGGAGCTAGTATCACTTCCGGAAGGGAAAAAACCAGTGGGATGCAAATGGGTTTTCACCGTCAAGCATAATGTTGATGGTACAGTTGAGCGATATAAAGCGAGACTTGTTGCCAAGGGTTTCACTCAAACCTATGGCATTGACTACGAGGAGACGTTTGCTCCAGTAGCAAAGATGAACTCTGTGCGAGCTCTACTTTCTTGTGCTGCCAATTTAAATTGGCCCTCTCAAACAGTTTGATGTAAAGAATGCATTCCTCCATGGTGAGTTAGAGGAGGAGGTATATATGGCTATCCCACCGGGTTTTTCTTCATCTTAGACTGAGGGAAAGGTGTGTAGATTGAAAAAGGCTCTTTATGGGTTGAAGCAGTCACCTAGAGCTTGGTTTAGCAGGTTTTCGAAGGCTATGTTGAGGATTGGATATAAACAGAGTCATGCAAATCATACTATGTTCATCAAGAAAGGTGTTGGTAAGATTGTTGTCCTTATTGCTTATGTTGATGATATAATAATGACAGGCAATGATGTGGATGAGATTCAATCTCAAGTCTAGTCTGGCTCAAGAGTTCGAGATTAAGGATTTAGGATCACTGAGATACTTTCTTGGAATGGAAGTGGCAAGGTCTGATAGAGGTATTTTTATCTCCCAGCGGAAGTATATACTTGATCTATTGGAAGAGACATGTATGTTAGGTTGTAGACCTGTTGATTCTCCTATCGAGGCCAATCATCAGCTTAGTGGAGACGCGGGGGAGCGCACTGATAAAGAGAGATATCAGCGACTGGTAGGTCGACCGATATACTTAGCTCACACTAGACCAGATGTCAGTTATGCAGTGGGCGTTGTTAGTCAGTTTATGCATGATCCTCGCACTTCACACCTGGATGCAGTTTATCGCATTTTGAGGTATCTCAAATCAGCTCCAGGGAGAGGAATTATGTTCTCTAATCACGGTCACCTGCTGTTGGAGGCATTTACTGATGCTGACTGGGCTGGTTCTGTGGATGATAGACGATCGACTTCTGGCTATTGCACTTTTCTTGGTGGAAATTTGGTTACTTGGCGAAGTAAGAAGAAATCAGTGGTTGCCAGGTCCAGCTCAGAAGCGGAGTATAGAGCTATGGCCCATGGTGTTTGTGAGCTCTAGTGGCTCCAAACCTTGTTACATGATTTAGGTTTTTTTGATAATGGACCTATGAAACTCTACTGTGACAATAAAGATTCCATAAACATTGCTCACAATCCTGTTCAACATGATAGAATGAAGCATATAGAGATTGACAGGCACTTCATCAAGGAAAAGTTGAGCGAGGGGTTCATTTGTATGCCTTTTGTGCGATTTGAAAATCAACTAGCTGACATTTTCACAAAAGGGCTAGGCAGCAAGAGTTTCCACCCCATTGTGTTCAAGTTGGGCTTGATTGATATCTTCGCACCAACTTGAGGAAGAGTGTTAAATTGTGGGTGTAAATGTGTAAATAGTTTTACTTATCTACTTGTGTAATCAGATCAGTAGTTTAGGGACGTAGTGTAATTTATCCTTTTCCCTTTTGTATAAGTACTACGTAATGAGATGAGAACCCTAACTTTTGCCACTCAAACAAATTGTCTGAGTTTACAGAAACACAGACTCAGATGCTAGCCGATCATTGGTAGTGACAGGCTCCGAATAAAACGGGAGAGACTCATTAAATGTGACATCAGCACACACAAAATGACGGCGTAAAGATGGAGAATAACACTTATACCCTTTCTGAGTCCGAGAGTAACCAAGAAAAATGCACCGAGCGAGGGTCGAGTTTGCTCCGGTCAGGATCCAAAGCATGAACATAACACATGCACCCGAAAATTCGAAGGGGCAATGAGTGGAGGGGATGACCGGGAAATAAGACCTTATGGGGTATTTGACCTCCAAGAACAATAGAAGGCATACGATTAACCAAATAGCAAGCGGTTAGAACTTAGAACCGCGTCACTCCGGTAAGACTTAGGAACTTGCATTTGAAATAACATGGCATGCATAACTTCTGATAAATGTCGAATCTTGCGTTCGGCAACTCCATTTTGTTGTGGAGTCCTAGCACAAGAGGACTGGTGGATAATACCGTGATCATCAAAAAACTGAGAAAGGGTATTTTTAAAATATTCACGAGCATTATCAGAACGAAATATGCGAATGCAAGTATCAAACTGGGTTTTGATTTCCATATAAAACGACTTAAATAGAAGATAACTCGGACCTCTCTTTCATAAGATAAAGGTATGTAACACGAGAGAAATCATCGACAAAAATAACATAATACTGAAAGCCAAAAATGTTAGGAACATGCATTGGGCGCCAAATATCAGAATGAACTAACTCAAAAGGACGCGAGACATGACTCTCAACCGTAGGATAAAAAGACACTCTATGATGTTTGCTAAACTCGCTGACTTCACATGGCAAAACATCAACATGACTACATGAAGGCACAAGCTTTTTAAGATTCTGAAGTGATGGATGACCAAGACGACAATGATGTTGATATGGTGACACTGATGACTGAAGAGCATTAGAGCTAGGGTGAACATCATCGGTAAGGTAATACAGACCACCACGTTCAACACCGCCACCAATCTTCCTCCCTGTCTTGAGATCCTGAAACACAACTGTTAGGGAAGAATGTGACGGAGCAATTTAAGGATTTTGTAAGTTGACTAATAGACAAAAGGTTAAAGGTAAACGAGGAACATGTAACACAGAGTGTAAAGTAAGAGATGAAGAGACGAGATGTGTTACCATAGGATTCACAAGCAGAAAAGAACTTAGAAGTACCAGTCATATGATTAGTAGCACCAGAATCAATAACCCAACGAGGAATAACAACAGATGCAATACAAGCGACGGAAGAACCTGTCTGAGCAAACGTAGCAGCGGAGGAGGAAGCCACAGCGGAAGGCTGAGTGGCTTCCTGATCCGGGTAAACGAAAGGTGTCCTCCTTTAGGATAAATAGCAACCTTCAAGAGCTCGGTTTTCAATCCAAGGAGACTGCTTATTCAAATCCAAAAACTAACTCACAAGGGCCTCCCAGACAGGATGAGGAAAGCCAGGGGATAAGGGGATAGCTGGATTATGAGACTACCTTTCCTAGTGTGAAATCGTGAGTCAAGCTGATCGCAGAAGTTGGGCATTCGGACACCGCCGCCTTTCTCTGGATCTCTCTTTCTTGGCTAACTCCGCATGAACCATTTTCCTTTGGTTTTTATTAATGGGAGATCATTGGAGTTATCGTCTTATTAGTATAGGGTTTATCTTTTTAACCATAGGTCTTCTTTCGGGAGCAGTATGGGCTAATGAAGCATGGGGATCATATTGGAATTGGGACCCAAAGGAAAGTTGG
>JAXBDA010001889.1:0-25000 GCA_036023075.1 Gaultheria prostrata | reverse complement strand
ATTAGGGTTTTCAATTTGGGATTTCTAGGTTGACGATGGTGTTGGTGAATTTGGGGATTTCTGGGTTAACGATGGGTAATCTAGGAGAAGATGGTTGTGGTGATGGTAGTATACGGCAGTTGTGTAAGGTTGAAAGTGGCGGCTGTTGATGGCTGTGGAGGTTGAAAGTGGTGGCTGCTAAGGGTTAGGGTTAGGGAAACTAAGGTGGATGAGGGACCCGCTCCGATACCATGTTATTTAGAAGAGAGAAAGAGAGAAGTGTGTTAAGGTGTTAACCAACCCTAACACGCAAGACTATATTTATACTAAGAGAGAGAGAGATACAATACGTAGCTACCCAATGTGGGACTAACAACAATAAAGCTATTCTAACACTCCCCCTCTACATGCATATGTGTGCAATATAAAAGACCCTTAAAACTTTGACTAGAAGTTTGAAAGACATGACTAATGACTCCTTGATTTGATTGGCATGATTATGCTCCAATCATACTCCCTTTCTTCAAAAGAACTTAACTTTCCACGGTCCACTGGATGACCAAACGACTCTTTCCATCATTTGCTTTGTTGCTTGAACTTAGGTTTGCGACGAACCCGTAAACAGTAAATTGAATGGCTCTTGGAAATGCAATTGAACGGCTCATGTTTCTGTGCAAATGGTTGGGCTGCATAATCCTCAAAGGGCATCAATTTTCCAGCCTCAATCTCTAAGTCATGAATCTGGACATCAAACGTCAGAGCTCTTGGAATACGAACAAACAACAAATCTAATTTCTTGGAGGCTGACGACTTGCGGCTTTGCTTGAATTGAACTTCCACAAGTTCCATATTACTTCCTTCAAATCTGCCGTCTTTTTCATAGACTATAACGCCTGCAACTGCATTTTTTCGAACAATCAGAAATCCATCATCAGTATACTCATCATTTACAGGAGGTGAATTCCAATCCACTTTTAGCTGCATTGAAGATGAATCACCATATGAAAAAATCTCTCCCAACATTATATGATGACAACTATTTTCCAACGTATGGTCTTTCCTCGGTCTTTCATTCAAACGCACCATTTACCTTCAAGTGCTATGGAATGAAAACTCAGCAGGACAGGATCACCGCTTTGATACCAATTTGATGGTGCAGGCCGAGACCCGCGAGGTTAGGATAGTCCCGGGATGCCACTACACCAGGGCTAGCGGATGTCACTCGACGCTACTAATCGCGGATGCCACTCGACGCGACCAAGCCACTCACTTGATTGTAGGAGGAATCACTCACTCCAAAGCAAGATGCACTTGCACAATATTTTCATAAACTCAAAACTCTTATTTTTTATTTCACTAGATCTCCAATAAATAGGCATTACAACATGAGACTCTTCAAGACTAATATTAAATGCTGGACAATTTTCAACAATCCAAAGCAAAACGCACTTGCACAATATTTTCATAAACTCAAATCTCTTATTTTTTTATTTCATTAGATCTCCAATAAATAGGCATTACAACATGAGACTCTTCAAGACTAATATTAAATGCTGGACAATTTTCAATAAGACCTTCCAACTACCTACATCTTGATGCAGGAACAATAATTAATATGAATCTAAAAACAATGTGTTTAATGTAACTAACCACATGCATTTGTGTGCAATATTAAAGACCCTTAAAATTTTGACTAGAAGTTTGAAAGACATGACTAATGACTCCTCGATTTGATTGGCATGATTATGCTCCTGCATCAGAAAGTAATACCAAAATAGTACTATCCAAAAAAGCACCAAAACATAGTTTACGTGTTTGAAAATGCAGAGTATATTCAGAACCTGGATACAAAATATGCTAGAGAACACCACTATTACTAGTGTATGAGAGACAGTTTGGAGTGTTTCGACTTGTTTCACCAGTTTTAGCACTGTAGCAAACTTAAAGGACCAGAATCTACACTGATCAACCACAAGCCAACACATGTGTGCTGGAGTGGATGCTGGGATTAAAAGGACTTTAGCTGACATCTGCAATATCCCAAAAGGATTTTTAACTGTCAAATACCTAGGATTTCCTTTGGTCTCTGCTAGATTGACTGCTGCTGACTGTGCTGTTCCAAAATAGAAGATTCTGGGCAGAATAACTGGGTGGTCTAATAAGGCCTTGTCCTATGGAGGTAGAGCTCAATTGATTCAAAATGTTCAAAAAAATATCATGTTTGACTCTGACCGACTATTAATCTTTACCAAGACCATAATTTACGAAGAATTGCTCCAAGAGGGAAGAGCAAATAGTTATAAGAAAAAAGGAGAATAGATGAAACCAAGGGCCACAACCTTCAACTTACAACTTCAATCAGTCAGTCCTGAATTGACAAAATTCATTAAGGGCCTTTTTATAGGCTCCATGAAACCCTAATAAAAAAAGTCACTAAACATATAGTAGTAAGTTCACTAGTTAACATTACTCCTAAATTCAAAATAAACTCCAAATTATTCATCCAATTCCTATTTCTCAACCCACAGAGTCAATAGATCTGTCATAGTCACCACATCTGGTTTAATCCTGATTTGGGTTTCAGCTTTAGATGTTGACATGTTGTCATTAAGCCAGAGGAGCCACGCCATGTTGCTCCATTAGAATAAATAGACAATGGAAAGTAAACAACTATATGTAGCTATATACTCCATCTCTATTCACTTTTCTTGCATATATAAGAAAAAAGGCTCAGTATCCTAATTCATTTGACTTGTTTGCGTCAAGAATGAAGCTCGAATTGTAGGCCTGACCGTCTTAGTGAACTAATGTTTAGTAGTTAAAGCAACTAAAATCAACCTTCACACACATGGATCCTTTGAAAGTTACCTCCATCGGTGGTTCTTACGACACCTCCACCATCTGGATCTTCTGTGTTATTAGTAATCACTGCAATTTTCAGTGCCACTGAATTAGCCAATCCCATGTGACGATCCATCCTTGACAACCAGACCTGCATATGTTGCATCTCAAGAACATTGCATGATGAAAGCCAATGCTCATATAATACAGGTAGTTTAAGATTCCTTACAGGATTGTGGGGCGTAACATCATCAATCCAAGAGGCCATTGGAAATTCACCTCCCCAAAGATCATTATTCCATCCACCTCCCAATAACCAGGACCCATGTTTCAGATCTAGAAGATTATGTTCAAAGATAACCATGAAAAGCAATTAATAAGGTTATGATATAATATGTGCATACAAAACTATGTGAAATGTACAACCCACTGAGCGCCTAGGCGGTGTTGATGGCGAGCATGGCAAGAAGAAGAAGAAGAAGAGCAAAACTAAATTTAGAACTTCATCAAGAGTTCACTTAGGGCCTTATGTAATCAGATCTAAGGTTAATTTGAGTCTTACCTTCTTGATTTGCGAATATAAAAATTAGAAGGTCGGTGGTCGCAAGCGGTTATAGTCACTTTGCGGTTCCCTATGGAATGGGGTATGGAAGGGAGACACTATGACAGGCTGCCTCGTCAAAGTACACAAATGATTTACATAACAAGTTAATGTCTTCCAATTAAGTTTTGATATTTCAGAAAATCCTGCTACAGAGCACATTGAAAGACAATTGGAAGAAATGCTGTCCTTTCACGGGAATTCATCAATACATTTCTTGAAAGACAAGAGATCGAAATGAAGGATAACAGATAACTGATGGATCAACTAAGCCCTCTTGCGGACTTCCTTTAGAATAAACAAGAGGAACCTTTATGTAATCTCCACATTAGTATGATAGTTCCAATGAAAGAAATGAAATCTTAACCAAGAGTTTGAGTGTAGCATAGCCAGTAACTCAGAATAGCTTTGCCGTTGGATGAACTGAATTTCTAATTGTTTTTAACAAATTGTAAGTTCAATATATCACGTTTAATAGAACCGCGGATATCCATTTCTCATTTCATAATGATCACTATTTGTCTTCTACAATTCTACACTCACATTGAAATTCATTCTTTCACTCATAAGACCTGGTACCCCCAACATCAAATAATGAATTCTAGCTACCAAGTCTACAATTCTACACTCACATTGAAATTCATTCTTTCACTCATAAGACCTGGTACCCCCAACATCAAATAATGAATTCTAGCTACCAAGTCCTTCCACTGTCTTACCAAGTTTCTACTTCCAAATCTATGATCTTCTTACACATTATCAAACTAAAAGCACAAAATCTCCCATCTCCTTTCATCCGTAAATCAAGCCAAATCCTGCCCCAGTATACCCTTTCTTCTGTGACCATAGCTTATTTTGGTGACTTATATTGGAGTTGAGTGTTTTCTGCACTTTCTCCTGCATCTGGTGGTTAGACTGATCAATGGTTTTGGAAAGCGATAGCTGTCGCCATAAAGGCACCGGTCGTAGTGACGTCATGATGGGGTAACAGTAGTTATCTTTCATTTTCACACAACATAGTGAAAACTGAGCGATACGCATGTTTTTTTATTCCAGAATCATGTTGCATGTGATTTTTAATTGTTTTTGGTGTGTTCACTTTATTTTTATAAAAAAAAATATGACCCTGTATGTAGACCATTTTTGCAATAGGTTCAAGCTTCTATTAAAAGAGTTATATGAAGTCATGTGTCATAAATTCATGGTGCACCACTTCCAATGTTTTTTTTTATTTTATATTTTACCAGCACTTTCAATATTATTTACCATCTATTGCTAAGTATAGAGATGATTACAGCCTTCCAACAACCAAAAATACTGTAATCATAATCCCAAGAGACTCACATGACAGTACACTAAATACTAATGATAAGTGCATACCCTCAAATTCACCACCAAACTCGGCTTCTTGAGATTTAAAACTGAGCTTAATTGCTGCACCTACTGCCTTCATCCCATCGGTAGGGAACACATAAGCCCAATGCCATGCTAGAATCCCCTCCTCATCGCTCTTCTGATGAAACCTTCTAGTTTAGGGCTTTAGGAAGAAAACTACTGAACTGCAGTAACAGTACCCTAAAAATTGTTGCAGGCATCCAATGCAATTGATTCCCACAGGCAGACCAGCCGTTACGGGTAGCGAGGGTAGCCCGTGCCAATAAATGGTCTTACATAGCAGTGGCAACACTTTTAAAATGACGCAGGAGCCTAATAGCTAAAAGGCAAAAAACTCCACTGACTAACCTCAAGGTTGTTGGTTCAAGCCAGAGGCTAGTCACATTGTGCATGTGCAAATAAAGAGAAAAGTTAGTTCGGTAGTCCGCACTCAATCTACCCCTCCAAGACCCCATTGATAGGAACAAACATGGGCACACTTTTAGGTAGAAGGCAAAATTTATAATAAAGCTCCACTGATTCTAGTGCCCTGCTTCTCTATTTTAACACCTACAATTTCACATGATGAAGAAAGCACAATCGGTGAACATGTTTAAACAGTTCAACTTTCCTGCAGTCAATGAGTGCCTAGCTACCCTTACCCCAAGTGCATAGTCACGCAGTATAAAAGAAGTAGAGCTAGCCATCAATGTTAGAGCTTGTCCCACATTGGTTAATTATAACCTCCAAAACTAGTATATGATCCTGGGCAGCCTCTCCATTCATTGTCAATTGGTTTTGAGTTGGATGCCTTAATAGTAATCTTACAAAGTGTTGGAACATTTCCAAAAGATTTAATGAATATTAAATGTTTTAATTGGTGAACAGTATTAATCCAATAGGTGTGTCTATTCAGGTTAAATGAATAGATGCAATTGTTGGATTAAATGTAAGGGGTGTGTCTATTCGGTTTAAATGAATAGACATAACCAAACTAAAAGGTGTGACTATTAGGATTAATTGAATAGTCATGACTATTATGATTAGACATGACTATTGGGTTTAATCAAAGAGTTGTAATCTTTGGCCAACAGTCACGATCCATGCCTATATAAAGGCAAGGGGTTCTACCAATTGGAGAGACATAATCAATACAATTTTGTTTGTTCTTCTCCCTAAATTATCTCCTAACTATGTTTTTGGCGGGCTCGCAAAATTCGAAGGGGTTCTGGTTCTTCTTCGTCTGTGCATGACGCAGTTGGATAAATAGTCAATCGGGGCTGGGCCTCATTGTATCTTGGAGTCGAATTCGACGGCAACCCGGTGCACACCAAATTCACTCGAATTGGTGGGGGCGAATATCGTCTTAAGGACAGCGACAATGTAACGCGCCTTGAAGCAATCATTTATCTCACCATCTTTATCCACTTCCAACGGCGATACAACTTTTGTACCAACACAAAGATATAAGCATTTCCTCAGGTTCCAACCACAACCGCACAACCGAAAGCAGGGTTGGAAGTGGGGAGGGGCCAAGGGCATGGGAGAGAGGGCACACTGAAGAGTTTGTCACGGTTCATGACAATGATACAGCATATGCAAGACAAATAGAGCACTTACTTCTAACTGCATCCTTGACTTTTCTGATAAACTCATCCTTTTTGTTCACGCCTCCGAGTTCCACCTGCACCAACTGTTTTCATTTTCTAATTAAAACCAACGGCTCCTTGTTCAC
Organism: Gaultheria prostrata; assembly: GCA_036023075.1. Taxonomy (NCBI): domain Eukaryota; kingdom Viridiplantae; phylum Streptophyta; class Magnoliopsida; order Ericales; family Ericaceae; genus Gaultheria; species Gaultheria prostrata. Next base: position 18,470 of record JAXBDA010001889.1, on the reverse strand, counting down.
AACTGATGGTGCAATCGTAAGAAATTTTTAGCACAGAAACATATATATCAGAAGAGACCAGCAGCTTTTTTTTCTTTTTCTTTTTCTTTTTTTTATTTTTTGAACTGAAGAGACTTAGCAGCTTGTCATGACAGATGAACATCGACTATGAATCTTCCTTACACTGATCTTCCACATCTATAGGGCTGAGGAAGTATCATGTTTAAGAACTAGTGGAGCGAATACCAAGAGATATATATCCTTATTTACAGTAGCAGCAAACCTAATCGTATAAGGAATTTGTAAAATTGATAGATTCCATAGTAAATACCGAAGCATGAAACCAAATAACTTTCAGAAATCAGTATCCCATCTCATCCACTCTTCAACTGGTCCATTATGTGACTCATAAGTTAGTAACATAGTTAATAAATTAGTATTGCTTACATATTTGTTCTAATATATTGTTCTCATCAGTTATTTATTAGAATTCAAGATCTAGCCTTTTTTTCCATATTCAGATCTTGTTGAAGAAATTTAGTCAGCAAAACTTCCCCTTCGTCACTCAAATAGTTACAAAATTAGTAGGATCATGATGCAACCAAATATCAAGGGGAAATCAAGATTCAAAAGATTGTTCTAAATAAATTAGTATTGCTTACATATTTGTTCTAATATATTGTTCTCATCAGTTATTTTATTAGAATTCAAGATCTAGCCTTTTTTTCCATATTCAAATCTTGTTGAAGAAATTTAGTCAGCAAAACTTCCCCTTCGTCACTCAAATAGTTACAAAATTAGTAGGATCATGATGCAACCAAATATCAAGGGGAAATCAAGATTCAAAAGAGATGAGGAAATCCCATTCAAGTTGATGAACCCCTAAGGGTAGAGAGAGAAAACTATGTTTCAATCAATATCTATCAATATTCTTAATAATCAAAAGTTACCAAATGAAAGGGCAACATACCTATTTATAGACTCAAGACCCTACTAACATTAAAGACACTAAAACGACAATAGTACCCTAAATTCTACTGCATCAGATCAGGCTTAAACTGGTTTATCAACTAATTTTCCAAAGAAGTAATCCACCATTTCTTAACCATTTAACACCAAACATGACTGATGCTATAGTTGGTACTCCCTCCGTCCCAAATTAATAGTCCATGTCACTATTCTAACTTGATGAAAAAAATGTTTATATCTTGTAATATATAAGACTTTGTATATTCAATATGGATCTTATTTGATAGATCTCAATTAGTTAGTTTTATTAAACAAAAAATTTCAAATCTTAAAAAATATTATAAATTGAAAGATATAAACAATTAAAAAGAGAATCAAAAAAATGAAAGTGGACTATTAAATTGGGACGGAGGGAGTAGTTAGTACAACTCTCTACATGAGAACCCCGAATTAATAAAGACATTGCAAACATCTCACACAACACATTCATATTAACGTGACACAAGTATACAAACAACACCACCTGACAAATGGCCATGAATAAGGGCCCCATTCCACTAACAAAAGACCAGATTATTTCAAAAACCAAGACAGGTCATTCTCTCACAATACATCACATAGAAAGTTGTGAAACCCCAAAAAACCAATGGTTTTTTGTTAGTGGAAAACCCCCTAAAACTAATTCATAGGATAAACCTGCAGTCCTCCCCCAAGCAAGTGCACATGGGAATCAATAAATCCAGGAACCACAGCTTTTCCCTCTAAATTCATCACTTCAGTTCCGTGTCCTACCAAATCCTGCATTCAATGATTTATACAAAAAGATCATTCTCATATTTACAAAGCAAGTTTTTCCTCTCTTTTTTGGGGGGGAACAGTACTGGAAAGTGAACAATACTCATTACAATGTAACATAAAGTAAACAAGATTACATCACAAGCTGAAAACATCAAAGATAATGCTACTTGTGAGATTTTCATAGGCAAATAACATTAAATCTCCCCCAGTTGTACCACAACCCATTCCAAACACCAAAAAAATTAGGACCATCTAACTGTGTAAGAAGCAAAGATGTCCACAAACTCAACGTTATAGCAGAACCAAAATAACTTCTTTCACCAGCTTTAAAGTAAATCACAGATTCCTCAAGAATCCTCCATTAGCAGAATCTACATGCAAAGCTAGGCGAAAAACAAAAGAACCTGAAGGTATGCAAGGAAGTGTAAGATAAACGAACAAGAGCTTTGCAATTATTGCAGCTTCTGAGAGTATCGAGTATCGAAATGACTTCTACAATCCTCTTGTAAATCCCAATCATTTAAGCCTTTCAGGTGGTAGCTCCTAGTCTTCAATAATGTAGCAAAGGAGACCATTTTTGGTAACACGAACTTGTTACGACACAAAGTTGCATAAATTGTAGCCGTGGTGCAAACTCTTCCTAGATTGCATATATCTCTCATGGAAACTACACAGTAACTTTTGCTGCATTCAATTCCCTTATATTTCTTTCTCCATTTTCCTTCAAGGTACATAAAATCTCCTAGTAAGATTCTCATTGATGACCCTCCAAGGAATCAGTGTCACCTTAAGGTCCTCGACTTTGAAGGAGATAAGACCAAAAGCAGCAAGTATGAACATGACAGAATAGATATCTCCTAAGTAGAAATGACAGGGACAAGCAATATGTAACATGGATGTGCACAATTTCCTCTAAAGATGTAGGACACGACATGCCTGGGACATTTTAATAACTTATATATCCACAATTTACTTGAGTCATACATATGGATAATTAACATGAACTGCGCAACATAAAAAGTTAATTGGAAAGCCACATATCCCATGAATCAAACATCAACATATTCCCCCATAACAATAGCATTCTAAAGAATGCAAAACGGTCAGAGAACATTGGAATACACATATTGAACTTGTCTCATAAATTATTCGAACTTATTTAATACAACAAAAGTTGCTTTCCAAAGCATGTAGAAGATTGTGTCTATAAAGAGATTCCTCACGTAGGACGTGCTTGCAGGGTTCAAGAAATCTCGCCAAATTGTTGGTAAGTTGAATTTGACTTTTTAACCAAGACACACTAAAAGAGTGTCTGGCATGCTTTAGGAGTGTAGGTGTTGAACGTGGGTGCTTGACACGACACACCACCTCAATAGAAGTTTTCATGCTTCTTAGGTTATTCCTTTCCACTCACTTGTCAGATTGCATAAGAAAGAAATTTCCTGGAAGATGTTAGAATTTCGCTTTCTTGCTTAGTTTAGTAATTTACATAGAACCACATAAGTTCCAACCACGTTCCTTGTAGTTCCTTTGTTTCGTTATTTCATCTTATTGTGTGATCCTGGTTCTGTTCAGAGTTTCTCTATCCATCCTTGAATTCCAGGAGTTTTCTTTGTAACCTATTTATACCGCAGTAATTTAGCATGGTAGAGATAAAGATTACAACTTTGAGGTTCCATTTGAAATGCTGGACGAATGTTGAGGATAAATTCCGCAGAAATAGTTATCCTAACAAACTAACTGTGAGGAGATAACTAATATCACATCTAAGGTAATTCCTAAACCAATTGGATCATTCAAATGTCAGACATATAATCCAACCCAATGTCTAATCCAGCCTATCAAATATGCCCCCAAACTTCAACAGCACATCTTGCAAATTTCTCTCGAAAAGTGGAACTTTTATGTTGCTCTTTCGAAAGTAGCATATGTTATCAGAGCAGGGCATCTCCAGCCTCCACTTAGTACCAGTGCTTCGTAGCAGAATTAGACATCAGCCGGCCAGGAGTCGAAGATGCAATTCTACAACTCTAGGAGCAACAAGTTTCGACATTCCAAGAGCTGAGACAACTGCCATGGATAGGAAGTAAAATTGAATACCAGAGTCCGTTATCGGACAAACAATGGGCAAATCAATACGTCAAAGACTCAAAGTCGATCTCCTTTGCTTGAGGGAGAAAAACACTAACGAGAGTGAATATTCTTAAACTAAAATCAAATTGCCGAAAATCATATAATGTTATGGAGTGTGGAGCCTTAAGTACTACCCAAGCCGTGTTTCTCCTGGATCAACTTTTGCGGTGAGTTGTTGGGGGGTTGTAGGGAGGCCCACAAAAAGGCGGGATTCGTGGAAATTCTGTTGAGGTTACTTTCAGCATTTTCCAAAGGCTTGCACTTAGCCATTTATCATATTGACAGATGCATTCTTCCCCATTGCAGTGAAATAGCAGCAGCAACTATAAGACCAAACTTACCTTAGGTGAACCATGTGAATCTAGTATTCTTTTATGATTGTACATTTTTTTTTCTAAGTTTTTGTTGCATAAAGTTTCCTTGTCATCACAAATGGCAAAGCGGCCTTGAATTGGTATTAGTAACATGAGAGTTTGTCCAACTTTGGAAACTTTCATTTCTTTCAACATCACACATGTGTCATCAATATTATATTTTCCCCTTCGTCTTTCTTTCCTTTGTCCTTGTTTATTGGATACATTAAGCCTTAGAAGTTACGAGCGAAAAGAGAACTGTCTATTGTTAGATTTCTTCGAGGGTTCCAACCTCAAAACCAGTTGGCCATATTTTCCCCTTCGCCTGACACTCCCCTTCACGTGCAGCCTGGTAGCAAGTGGAGGTATGGATTGGGAATTGACTCAGGCAGAGACTTATCACTTGCTAGCCAAATTATAGGTAGGAGCCCTCCAAGAAATCTAGCATGGTATCACAGCTAGATCTTGGGTAGCACTGACTAGGGGTGCAAACGAACTGAGCTACTTGCGAGGAGCTCAGCAGGGATCACTAAGGGCTTGGCTCGGCTTGTTTAGTAATGAGCGGAGCTTGAGCTCGAACTGAACACCCTTCGGCTCGGCTCGTTTGTGTAGGCTCAGCTCATTTATAGATGCTCGTAAAATGAACCAGTAAATGAACGGGCTCAACTCATTTACAAACTAGCCAAGCTCAAACATTACAAAGCTAGGCTCGGCTCGTTTGCACCCATAGCACAGAATGTGTATGAAGAAGAAGAAGGAGAAGAAACCTGAAGAGAGGAATAGTTGCCCACACGGAGAACCCGTCCGCCGCGAACAGCCATGGAATCAGCAACTGGGAGGGAGGAGTCACTAGTGTAAATGAAGCCATTGGTGACAAACAAATCTGCAACCAACGAAGACGAGGAAGAAGAAGAAGAGAATGATGGTCCTCTCAAGTCCCACAAATCTGCCACACACAAAAGAATAAATCACAAACACAGTTATTGTGAAGCCATGTGAGTAAAGAGTTCAAATTTGGAAGGAAAATCGATTGAAAAATAGTGTTTAGCGAAGTGGGCAACTTACAGTTGGTGGTGAGCAGAGGAAACAAGGCTATGGAGAGAAGGACCGCGAGTGACGCTGAGAGAACGATCAAGAACCTCATGATTTTTTTAAGAGTGAGAGTAGAGGCCAATGTTAACACCACAGGACTCCAAGAGTATTGAAGATACTCGTGAGCCAAATTGGTAAGTGGGTTTGATCGAAAAACAAATTGGTAAGTGTGTTCTCATCTTATATGAATTTTTTCCGAGCATTTCATCATCTTATATGAAGTATGAACTATGCGATGTAAAAATGAATAACAGAAGATAAGAGAACACAACCAAATAGACAGTGCCAGAAAGTCGCCGAAAACGTACTCTCCAAACTAGAAGTTTGGTACTCCAGAAATGATTTTTCTAATCCACCTCCATTTTAGAGACTTGACTTTAATGGAGATAGATTCCTATTTCTAAATGTATCTAGTTTTCTATAGTATGTATATGCCATTAAAAAAGGAGAATGTTGCAATACACACCTCTACATATGAGATTTTGTGACTCAAATATGAGATTATACCATATGAGATTTTGTGACTCAAAATATGAGATTTTGTGGCTCAAATATGAGATTGTGTACGGTATGCACCCCTTTGACAAATGGACGACCGAGATTGCGCCACATATGCAATTAAAATCGATCTCATATAGAGAGCCACAACATCTCATATGACGGTTTTGTCCTGTAGTGGAAATGTGATACATATCGCGTATATATATATATTGATGTGACATGTCTCATATAACGTGCTACTAAATCTCATATTTGATGTCACTAAATCTCATATTTGACCCATATGAGATTTTGTGGCACAAATATGAGATTTTGTGACTTATATATATTGATGTGACATGTCTCATATAACATGCCACTAAATCTCATATTTGATCCATATGAGATTTTGTGGCACAAATATGAGATTTTGTGACTTACATGAGATTTTGTAACTGGTCATATGAGGGTGCATAAGGTTCCACAAAATCTCATATTTGACCATATGAGATTTTGTGGACTTATATGAGATTTTCTGACTACCCGTATGAGGGTGCATACTGTACGCTCTTTCATACCTTTAGCCACAAAATCTCATATTTGAGTCACAAAATCTCATATGGAATAATTTGTAGGGGTATGTATTGTAGCATGACTCATTATAAAACAATACTTTTTAATAATGAACAAAATATTTGTTATTTAATAATATAAGTGTCATTTAGATTTTGAAAGAAAATGTGTATTTGAAAATTGAAAATAGAAATATAGAGTTTTTTGGGGTCTCCAAAAAAAATGCAGAGATAGAAATAGAGTTTGGCTTGGAGATGCATATCTAACCCAATTTGAATTGGAGAATAAAAATAGTGTTTTTTATTCAAACTGTAAGTATGAAGAATGCAACTATTTACAACAACTTCAACCCAATTCTTCATTTATATCTCTATTTTTCAAAACCTTTCACTTCTCTCCAGAAATCAATTTTTTCCTCCAAAATTTAAATTTTTAGTTTTTAAATATTTCCAAACTTTATTGGCTTGTGATCTTGTTTTAAAGGCCTTGTTAATATCTTTCCAACTATACTACTCTTATGAGAAATCCATATTACAATACAGAACGGTTTTTGTCACCGTCATATTTTTTATCTCAGCCATCATATTACATTCTATCCTCTCTCTCTCTCTCTCTCTCTCTCTCTCTCCCCCCACTGGCCCAACACATCCAAAATTTCAAATCACATTCTCTGTCACTATCTCCTCTCCTTCAGGCCCGGCCCTGAGATTTTCAGGGCCCTAAGCAAAAATTGATAATGGGGCCTCCTATTTGTTTTTTTATATATTAGTTGTTCCTCAGGAATTGCAAGAGAACCTTGTGGTCCAGTGGTGTGTTGCTTGCTACATGGGAGATGCACCTTAAGATCGCGAGTTCAAGCCTTTTGGGGCTGTCAACTTGAAGCACTTTTTTTTGTAAAACTTGAAAAAAAAAATCTCGTGAAAAACTAATTTTAGCAAGAATTGAACCTGCATCATTGAGAATGTGGCACACGGATCCAACCACTGCAGCTAGTTAAGGCATGTGTTAAAGTTTCAACAAAAAAAAAAATTATTAGGGGCCCTTTTATTGGTCCGATAATTGGGGGCTTTTGTCGGCCTATACCCAGGGCCGGCCCTGCTCTCTTTCCCCTTCTCTGAAATTTGAAGGACCATAAAGAATGGACACGGATACTGGCACGTGCGTCGATTGCTCAAGCCGTGCCTTCAGGCACAGGCACAAGTATGCACTAGTTAATTACAATCGTATAAGCTACCATTACACTTTAAAGTATACAAATAAAATGAAGGAGGGTGATTCTATCGGCATCCCACTTTTAACTGCATACATCCTAGTAAAAATAAATGCCAAAACATGACATACAAAAAGTCCATTTTGCCCCTCAAATTACTACATACTAACCCAATTACACAAACCTTTTTTTTCTATTTCTTCTATATACTAACCCACCCACTTCTTTCTTCCCAATCCTCTTCTTCTTCCTCGTTATACCTTCTTCCTCCTTCTTCTTCCTCCTTATCTTACCTCATTTAGGTCAAAAAAATCATACATTGTTCCTCCCATTCTCCTCCTCCGTCCCTCATCTCTCACAATCAATGGAAGGATCCTCTCCCTCACTAGACTTAGAGCATCCTTATCAGGGTGAACAAATTAACTTTTAAGTAAATATAGAAAGTCAAACCCTCAAAACCCTCCAAAATTAGCCTCACCAAACAATTTATCAAATTTATGTTTTCTACAGTGACTACTCAACTTTGAGTAGCCACTGTTCACTAACCTTTTGTTTTTTTATCATTTATTTTGGTTTGGTTTCATCCGGAACACACGGAGAGACAGAGAGAGGGAAGAATTGATGCATAGGAAAAAATGGACAAAAATTATCAGATTTGGGAAAACACAATCAACCAACAAAGTACAAAAATTTAATTTCTGTTGCATCAAAAAAAATAAAAATAAAAAGAATGAAACTTCCCGGAAGGATGAACATCCAAGGTGCTCCGATGGTGGTTTTGTTGGGATGGATTTGAAGCTCTCGTCGAGTAGAACAACCTTCCCTTATGGATCTTAGATCGAATCTCACGTTATAACCTTCGATTTTGGGTTTGAAGCATGGGATTGGGTTTCGAGTTGGGAGAGAGAGAAAGAGAGAGAGAGAGAGAGAGACTGTCAATGGAGGAAAAGAAAAAGGCAGAAGAGAGGGAATCTTAATTTTCTGGGAATAGTAAGATACTCCAATATAGGTGACAAATTACACTATACCCCCTCCCACTAATTAGTAATACTTCCACCAATTTAACATATTTATTCTATATTAATTTTTTTTTAAATACAATTATAAATAAAATTTGGATAACAACAACCAGCAATGCTGGTAAGAAATAAAATTAGGGTGGTATTTGAATAGAAAAATAGGAGTAGAAAGAAAGAATAATTTAATGCAGTAAAGTTATAATAGAGAGCCTGATTCTATGACTTTTTGGAAAAGTGACTTGCTAAATTGTAAAAGGTGTTTTTGAGGTTAAATTTAGTGTAAAATTTGAGTAGGATTATAAGGATGCTCTTAGAAGAAGAACTTCGGAGAGTAATGGAGCAACTTAAAACTCCACCAAAAGAGTCAGCAATACAGGAGACCGAGAGCATAGAAGAAAGCGTGGAAGTAGAGAGCGAGTTTGGTATCCCGGAAATGAAGATTTTCGACCAAAAAACGACCCAAACAAGTAACCCATTTTTTTCCCAACGAGTAATATGTCCTTTTTTTCGACACGGTAATATAGTCCCGAAAAACGTCATAAATTTCGGTAGATAACTCCCGGAATTGGTTAAATATTTCGACAATTGTGTTTCCGAAATTAATACAAAATGTTGGTAGTTGTAAACCAAAATTTATACAATATTTCAGTGGTATATTTCCGAAGTTTAGAACTAACAGCCAGCAGCAAAACTAATGTAGTTGTGGTATTTTATTTAAGGATGATGCTTCCACGCATGGTAGTCGCACAACAAGGTCATTAGGCAGCGTATATGACAATACAGAGCCCTTCACAACAGAGACTGTCGGTACTTTGGAAAAGTTATTTTCTTAGACTCATGTTATTCCATGTGGGTTATTTTTCCTACATTTATTTTCAACAATGTGTTCATAGGTGTTTCCCACCGAAGAAGCATTGAAAGACTGGGTTTTTTCAACGGGTTTAAGGCATGGTTTTGTCATTATCATTAAGTCTGGTGAAACATTGCCAAAGAACAGGCGATCGAGGATAAGATTTCAATGCGAACAGGGTGGTAAGTACATAAAGTTTCAATCTAAACATCCAATTCCGAAGTCGAAGAGGAGAAAGCGTAACACAGGGACAAAGAAATGTGAATGCTTATTGATGAGCCCCTAATATTGTACATATCCGGGCTCATCTCGCTTGTTAAGATCACACACACGTGCATTTTGTGCCTTTAAACAATTGATTTTGCGCGAGTTGTGTTTTTGATGAGTTTCAGGAAATCGGAGCTAAAATGGCATGTCCAAAGCTCCAAATAATCCCCGGATGTATCCGGGAAGTACCCAAGGTCCCTCAACACCGTAGAGGACAATCATCGAAGCTTAAAAGTCGACTCAATGAGCATTGGAAGGTTCAAGGAAGGCCCGAAACAAAGGAACAAGAAATCTGGAGCTATGAGCCTCGAGAAAATCCGACACACTGATAGGAAAATGCTAATTTCTCTCAAGATACAAAGGCCATGAAGATGAGGTCAATTGGGTTTGAAATTAGACTCATAGAGCTTTCCAACGGTTCAAGAAACACCGCATTCTGAGTTCGGACGAAGCCGGGGCGTGCCCGCGAAGTTGGTTTAAAAATCTGCCTGAAGCAAGTCTGGGTCGACCCAAACATAATCTGGGTCAACCCAAAACATTTAGTGAGCCAACAGAGGGATTTGGGTCGACCCAAACAGAATCTGGGTCGACCCAAAAGTGCTTCGTCCAGTTTTTTTGGCCACCTTTCAGACTTTCCTTCTATGGCATGTTTCACCTTTATGGCACCTTTTGGGATATTTTGAGAGGGAGAAAGATGAACTTTGTATATATCTCTCCTCTCTCATCTCTCCTTCACATTAGCTTTAGTTTACTTTTAGTCTTTTTTTCTCTCTTCTCTCTCCTCTGTTGTTGGGGAGAGTTTGAAGCTTGCATTTCCTTAAGAACTCAAGTAAGTTTAGCTTGTCCTTTAATTTCTCATTTATTAATTGTGTTTGTAATCTCCGGATCTTTAGATAAATCTAGTTTGTTCGTGTTTTTACCGGTTAAATCTTATCTCTCATTTTTTAGTCTTTTCCTTAGAAATCTCACTTAATTAGTTGTTGTTTGTTATTTTCCTAAGGTTTATGGTTGTAGGCAAGTCTAGGATCTTCATATAAAATTAGTTTTTAGAGTCATTTATCATGTTCTTTATTTCCTTCAATTTTCTAGTGAAGTTTTCTAGCTTAATGGGTGAGTAGTTTAATTAGGCTTGGTCATGGGGTGATTAACACTCCATGACTCGGGTTAATCCGTTCCTCTCGTCAAAAGGCATACACCGTTTGTTTATCAAATATTTGGGATTGATTTTATGTATCAAAATTTGGGTTTGTTAACCCCTTTGATCACACGTAGCCAAGGGTTTGACCACTTGGCACATGTGATGCTTAGGGCTATGTCAACCTAAAGGTTTGTCTAAATGGCACAAGAATCCTAATCTTTGTGAAACACATTTTCAAGTTAATGGTTTAAACTCTAAATCTTCCGTTCGGGATCATCTAACGATGCCCCGAGCCGGTTATCGAGAGAGGATCAGACTAGCCTTGGTTGTGGTTTGTTGAAATCCCCTAGACTTTGCCTTAGTTTTAATTAGTTTTTTAATCTTCCGAGTCATTCACGATGTCACGCCCTCAATTTTCAACATAAATAAATAAACATTTTTCTCTGTGAGATATCTCAATAACTCATAGATTAGTCCAAAAGTCATCTCACAATGCTATATCGACAATAAACGACAAATCTAATTTTGGTACCCATGTCCCATATAAATCGTTCTTCCAAAAATGTTACATTCTTTAAAAAAAAAAAATTAAATACAACTTTGAATCCAAATGGTGAGATTTCTGATGATGAAAATGCTTTCATGCCATGCTTCAGAAATGTCATGCATCCCTCGCATCTCAATTCATGCCGCTTGGTTATACCTGAAAGGCTGAAACAGCAAAGGGGTGAGCATACACTTCGCCCAGTAGGTATCCCCTTCTTTGTTTCAGACACATAAATGCACAACAATATATAATGCACAGGAAGCATAACATAAGATTGACGAATAGCAAGTAAGTCACCAAGCATATCATTTGATTATAGCAACCGAACAATAACACGTCACGCGTTACTCACGCTTACTTCTACGATATAACATTTAGATAACAATTTATCGAACTTCCCTCTTACCACGTTGTAAACCACAATATCATTATTCATCAACTTGATCTTCCGTATATCTACTAGTGGGCTAGTCATTCGTATCCAACAATCATCATAAAGTCCATCTCTACAATATCATAATTTCCCATTAGCATAAGTTGCAAAATATATGTTTTCTTCATTTGTCCCATTTACTCAATTTAAACCCAACTTTCAATGTTCAATTTGTGTTTCCCTCCTAGCAGCCACGATTTCATTATGTTTGTTAACTCAAAAACATTCCGGCATTCTCTTCAATTTCATCAAGTACATCCATTGACTCTCACTAGTCAAAATCAAATATCCAACGCGTACTTAATAAAGAATATCCGTCACAAGACCAAGCATTTCCAAGCTTCCAACATATTTCATGTGTCCATATGTACTAAACGTACCCACGTATGACCAATGCTAAATGCAAATGAAATGAATGAGCAAGTACATCACACAAAGAGTATAAGACTAATGCGGAAACAATAGAATAGATTATACATAATAAAGTCGCTAGGTTCCCTTACTACCAATACGCCGTACCCGATACGTACCCGACTCCTCATTGAATATACATTCACATTATTATATTCAATACATACCCGACACATCACGTGTGTCCGACATACTCATATGTCACGTATCTCTTTCATTTAATCATTTCATCATATTCCGGGCATACCCCTCTCGGACCTCGTGCCACATTATCATATTCTCAATATCATTATACGTTCATCCCAATTCACATATATCACATGTGTCCAACCAAGTACCCAAGTGTCCAATGTAAAACCAAATATCCATCATTTTACTCATAATCAATACCTCAATACCATGTATCCAATTTCCACTGAAATACCGTGTCCTTCACAAAATATTTCATTTTCAAAAGAAATTTCTACAATAAAATAGACCACTTATTTTTAATAGGGAACACATCCCTCTGCCGGATTTCGTGGGCTCCATGCACCCCTGCCGGATTTCGCGGGCTCCGTGCACCCATGACCAGCTATACTGATAATACTAATAATTTATCCATCAAAGCACGTTTAGTTCAAAAGCTCTTTCAAAAGATTTCATTTCGCCCGAACATCGCAATTTTATCAAAAGTGTCAAATGACTACGCGTACGCGCGTGCTGGATACGTATTCCATGAGTTATCCTAATCAACATCAACTTCACATCAAAAACTACTACTTTCTAAAAGAAACCAAGGCACAACCCTTACACATTTTTGAAGGTATATGAGTCTAGTTTCCGAATCAAAAGGCGGATTGAAATTTCAAGCTTCCTAGACAAAATTATCGTCGTTCCCATAAGATGCGACAGTGCTGTTAGCACTGCGAATTAACTACCACAGTCCGATAAAATATTTCTTATATCTTCTGTACTTGGAATCTCTCTCTGAAAATTTTACACAATATAGTAGACTCAATAATAAACCCACAGTAAAAATATAAAAAAATTCTAAGCTGTCCAGGTAACACAATTAATTTTGGAGAAATCCAGATTTGAGCAAAATTGATAACAAAACAACATCGTGTTCAAAAATCCACTAAAAATCGCATACTCATTCTTTTCCAGTGATTCCAACACTAAAACATAGCTAACTTATCAATGTTTAATACCCATGAGGACCCATAACCAATAAACTTGTTAACTATCACGAAATTAACAGGATACGTAGTCCCCTACAATCTGCCCAGATTTTCAGATTTCCAAAACGCAGTTTAGTGCGAGAATTGTTTAGAAATAACTTCTTCATATTTTGCTCTAATTTTTTGACACAATCTGGTATACTCACATATGAACATCATATAAAAATTTCAGAAAATAAGGAGACGATTTACTAGGTCTAACACATTAAAATCCAAAGGCCGAAAATGCAAATTCAGCAAGACAGAGAAACAGAGTATAGCTCGGTGCGTAATTCTTCTAGACTTCGTTTCAAGGAGTTTCGATCTGAAATTTTTACACAACTCATAGAGGAACATCCCATAAAAATTTCGTAAAATTTGGAGGAGTTTAACCTTTTCTGAAAATTCGTAGATGTAGGGTGTGAAATCATACATTTCCTGTGACAGATTTCTCATAACACAAACATATGGAGAAAGAGAAGAAACCCCTACCTCAATGTGCTTGAGCTCCAAATCCAAGCTTAAACCTTAACCCTCCTTGTGAAACCCAACTGAAAATACCCCCTCTCAAGCAAAACCAAGCGAAACTCGAGCTCCAAACGCGTGTAGATGACAGATTTATGTGTAATTTCAAGTGGGTTTTGAGTATTGATGAGTATTTTGGTGTGGGAGTGTGAGAAATCAAGAAAGGGAGAAGAGAGGAAAGAGCCGGCTGCCATGGGAGAGAAATAAAAGCTGATTCTCTCTCTCTCTCATTCCTTTTATAGTGCCAAAACCCTAATTACACCTCTCACCCCTAATTTCATGAATGTGTTACAACAAGGTCCGAAACTAAACATTTCTCCACATTCACTCACACACAAACATTCAAATTAAATTCTTCAAAGTTCCAAATTTTATTCGAAAAAATTTTACACAAATTTCCGGGTAGACACACGAAGTCGAGTGAATTCCACTCCCAAACCATAAAGTTTAAGTTTGCCGCTTTAAGGCTAAAAACCCTCACGCGCAGACATTTTCACGCTCGGTACGTTCGGTCCCTGTGGATTCGATCCGGTCTTACCGGTATTATGCTATCTCTGACTTAAGCCCTGCGCTTCAGGCAAGCCTACTAAATAAACAAAGTTGGGTGTAAAGCACTCATTTCAATTGAATTATGTTAAGGCATATGAATGTTTGTCTGTGAAAGTCCAAAACAGTAACCACAACCATCCTACTGCAGCTCAACTTGAGAGGGACCCATACCCTGGGAGGCTGACGAAAGAACAAATAGCGATGCTGGTGGAGTCCTCAAAGACGCTTGTAAAACCGAGGGAAATTCTAATGGCAATGAAGGGTAGGGATAAATCCAATTGCACGACAATTAAAACTTTGTATAACGTACGAGCGAAGTACCGGGTGAGGGAACAAGCAGGTAGATCTCAAATGCAACATCTAATGCGTTAGTTAAAGGAACATAACTATGTTGAGTGGCATCGTGCTGATGAGGTGACAAGTTATTTGAAGGAATTGTTTTGGTCACATCCACTTGCCAGTGACATGTTATGTGCTTTCCCTAGGGTGTTGATGATGGATTGCACGTACAAAACGAACAGGTACAAGTATCCTTTGCTACAGATTGTTGGCGTCTCATCCACAGAGATGACGTACTCTGCGGCATTTGCTTTCATGGAGTCCGAGAACGAGGATAACTACACTTGGGCTTTGGAAAAGTTGAAGGGTATGATGGATCCTTAGTCGCTTCCGGAGGTAATAGTCACAGACAGGGAGTTAGCCCGCATGAATGCAATCAGAAAAGTTTTCCCTTTCGCCATGAATATGCTATGTAGGTGGCATACTCAGAAAAAACGTGTTGGCCAATTGTGTAAAGCATTTTGATGACAATACGGGAAACATATGCACAAGGATGGGAAGCTCCGTTTGCTAGTCGAATCAAAGAGTTTGGCAGGATAATTGGCTCTGATGTAGCAACTGCAGAGGATTTTCATATTATGTAGTAGTCAATGCACTTCTATATACTTCTTCAATTTCGCTACTTTTCAATGTACTTGAAATTTTATTGAGCTTATGTAGTAGTCAATGAACTTGTAATTTTGATATTATTTAGCTTATATTGATTGATATGTAGTAGTTAATTCATATTAAACCTGCAGACTAGGTTTGGACAGAGACCCCCATTTCGGCAGTTAACATCCGAAATATGGTTATAAATTTGGGAGTTAATATCCGAAATGTGTATAAAAGTTCGGTAGTAAATATCCGAACTATGTAAATCCAGAGAGCAGACAGTTATAACAGGAGTTAATTTCCAATATTGGGATATTAATTCGGTAGTTTGTATCCGTAATTGTTGTTATGTTTCAGTAGTTAATATCTGAAATTGGTAAAATCCAGAGAGCAGTCAGTGTATACGGTAATTAATATCCGAAATTGTGGGCCTATTTCGGTAGTTGATATCTGAAATCAGTAGAAATGTTAGGTAGTTAATATCCGAAACTTGTCTATATAAACATAGCAAACATAGGACAACAACAGACAGAACACCATACAGAAAAATACATAACTCCAATCATAAAGGGAAAAGTGAAATGTAACCGGGCTCCAACTACCTTAATATCAAAATACATAATCGTCGTCCATCACCCACCAACCATAATATCAAAATACATAAGCAAAGTCCTAACCATGTAGTCAACATACATAACTAGCCATATAGTCAACATACATAACCAACCATATAGTCTAACAAAGAAAACACAATGCTTAAGTAGCATGTGGGTGACGTGTAGCGTAGGGCTCCATCGTACATGGTGTGGTAGGCTATTCTGTCATAGGCCGCAAAATAGTCCATAGTAGATGGTCCAGCCGTAGATGGAACGACGGGTCCAGCCCCAGATGGGACCTCCTGATCCTCAGCCTCGGCCTCCTCCACGTGCGCGGGCTGCTCCTGGGGGAGGGAATTGATACTACGACCTCGTTTGCCCTTTCGGGCCTGAGTAACCTCAAAGGCCTTGCATCGCCTGTTAGAAGTTGTTTGTCACTCACGTACCATATCTGCTTGTAACACATCAAAAAATACAGTTAGGAACAATAGAAATATAAGTACAAATGAAATAAAAAAAATTCAGAAATTAAGTACTAGAAATATGCATATTGTTCGGCAATTAGATCCCGAAAATTTTGGTAAACCGCGGGAGTTAATTGTCGAAATATTTGTTTAGTTCTGGTAATCAATTCCCGATTGTTCATTACCAAAATAGGGAAGGTTCGACTTCTAAGTTCTGAAATATTGTTCGGATTTTGAGAATTCTTTACCGAATGTTTATTCGCGATGGCAGGTTCAAAAGCATCAGAAAAATTCAACCAAGGGTCTAAATCTAGGTTGAAATGTCACAATATAAACGCGAAATCGAAATCTAAGGGAGAAGGATGAGTTTTATTTGTATACTAGCGAATGACCCGTGCCTGAAGGCACTCCACTGAACGAAATTCGAGTATGAAATACTTGAATGACATTCCGAAACCCATTCGTAGAAGGTTTCCAAAAAAGCAACAAAATAATAGAGCATCGCAACTAAACGTAATATGATGAAAATTACAGATTGACATTCAAAAAAAATAAAATATACAACAAACCAGCTAAAGTGATAATTGCTCATGGTGGGAATATGGAAAAGATAGACGACATAATTAATTTTGGCTATTACGTGATCGAAACTTTCCTTTTCAATTGTGGTTGTTACTTGAGTGAAGAGAGAATGAAAATTTGTGTTCCCAAATCAGTAATCATGAGTAAGGAAGGGGGGAGAGAGAGAGTATCAAAATAGGCAATGTTTTTTGGTTCCTAAGTATAGCTGACCATTTAGGCGGCAAAATCTGAGCCCGAAAATGCATCTTGTCCATCGATTAAAAGCTTAATCGATCTAGGCCCTTGAGGGCTGGTGTGAAAATCCATCTTGACCATCTATTGAATCCAATGGCTGAAAATATAAGGGATTCAAAAAACTGAGCTCTTTTATAATATAGATATCTATATTATATAAGAGCTCAGTTTTTTGAATCCCTTATATTTTCAGCCCTAGGATCTAAATCAATGACTGTGATTTCTTTTCACCCAACCCTCAGAGGTCAAGATTGAAGATAGCAATAATCTAAGGCCAGGATTCATTCTAACCATTAGATTTTGCCCGCCCAAGTCTCATACACATTTTGGAAATCCAAAATCCCAGCCATAATTCTCGGGCCCGTTTACTTTCCCTTTAATTTCTTCCTAAAATGCAAGTGACTGTTACCTTGTCGGCCTGTGCAAACTCTTCCTCTCTCTCTCTTTCTTTGCATTTTGAATTTAGAACAAAACTCTTTGTTGGTTTGAGAGCTCCTCTCTCTAATCTAAAGAGAAAGAGACCAGATCACCTTTTTTTTTTTTATGGTTTCAACCTTGGCTTTGAAGGGAGATAAATTAAACATGGAATTAGTGCAATAGATACCGGGTGATTTCTACCTTTTAAATGAGATTTCGAGTCTTGCTTCGATGAGTTTTTTAATTCAGGGATTTTTTTGGGGGAAAAGTTATTCTGTGATTGTTGTCATGGAGAACTTATAAACTGCTAATCATTTATCACCAGAGTAGAACAAATATTTTTGGCTAATAATCTTTGTGAGAAAACCCGGGTATTAGTACGTGAAAACTTTTGACTTTTTTTTTTTGTTTTTGTTCTGAGCAATGAGGAAACTGTGTGGGCTAATTCAAGAAGGGGTCTTCGCTTTAGGTAAAGTTAGAGGTTTTAGAATGTACATCCAGTTTATATGCTCAGTACCTTTACGCACCAGTAATGATTGGACAAAAATTCGATATGATCAATGGCTTTAGTTGTTTTCATGATATGTGTTTTCGCTCCAACTTTGTTATTTATAAGCGTGCCCAAAGCGTAGGGCTAGTGTCGGAGATAGCATAATACCGGTAAGACCGGATCGAATCCACAGGGACCGAACGTACCGAGCGTGAAAATGTCTTGC
>JAXBDA010001888.1:27256-48762 GCA_036023075.1 Gaultheria prostrata | reverse complement strand
TCCTCCTAAAATTTCAAGTAATCAATCATTTTTTAGGTTGCTTTCGTAAAATTTAACGGTGGCTACACACATGCACATAATATCGTCTCTTATTCGGACCTTGCAAGTATCGATAAATGCTTACAAATTTTATTTTTTTTATGAATATGAAAATATATATGATTCGGCCCCTACTTGACTCCAATCCTGCGTCCGCCACTGATTGTCACCTCTATTTTACTGATATCTCATTGCATAATCCTACTTACACGCTTTTTCAAACACATTTTTTAAACAACGCCACCTAATAGAGTGAGCTCACATTAAATTTGGACAATTCAAACCGTGTATTTTGTAGATATGGACATACACTCTAAACAAGCAAAAATTCAAATTGATTAGACATTGAAAGCAATATTAAAAATTGAATTTTTTCTTGATAAAAATGAACCGTTAAAGTTATTCTGGTTAATCAATTCATTTGACGTCTTTTTCTCAAAATAGATTGTGCGACCACACGTTATTGAGTGGTGTGTTTGAGAAGTGTGCACATAGTGAAATGGTGTGTACGCAAGACTCGATCCCATTACCTCATCTCCGACTAGAATATAAGCATTCATATGTGAGGAAAAATGATTAAGTGGTCACGAGGTTCTTCATGAACTTTCTTCAACACACATTTACGTGGATTTCACCACAAAATATGTAACTTCCATACTCTTTGTAAAGTGAAAAAGACACATGGACGGTGCAACTGCAAAATAGTAACATAACATGAAGATTGAACTACTCAAGGGTTTGCTCTCTTGATTTTGTATTTTTTTTTTTTTTGGGTTTTCCCAACGGAGAAGAATTGATACTTGACCATTAACATCAGAGTATTGAAATTTGTGGAAGTCCAAGTTCGAAAAGATCCTTTATTCATTCTTCTTAGTTCCTTTTTTTGAGAAAAAAGGACAGTAGTAATTATCTTTAGGTCTTCTTGTCGGGATACCATAGACCCTTAACTTTTACTATAAGAATGTGTAAAAAAAAAAAACCTGAATGATGTAACAAAAATAACAAAATGGCCTAACAAAATAATACCATAACGTAACATGTAACATTTACTAAAAGAATGCATAAGACTTTCACCAGGCATGACATTTTCCAAAATGGCAAATCATTTTTTTATGGTGTACCCCATCATGAACTAAACTTATACGACCGAAGGTGAAAAATTTCGTCCAAACTATCCATACAAACAGAAAACAAGACTACTTGGATATTACCTGGATCTATTTTCCAGATTCTCCCGATCCGACTTCTGGGCCGGGGTTGACACGGCAACGGCAAGCTAACACCATATTCTTGGAGCCAGAAGCAATTACAGTCCATACTGGACCTCTGCTATATCCAGCCATTGAACTTGATTAAACGGAACCGTGGCTCACAACCACTGGCAATTGCAAAAACCCACAGAGCAAAACTAAAGTTCCCAGAAAATGCTAGAGAGATTTACAAGGCTGGACAGAGAATAGGAGGAGCCATTCTGTCAATCTATCACATAATATTAGGAATAAAAAAGAAGCTAAGCTCACAGTTTCCCGAGTCTTAAAAAAAAAGAAAAAAATATAGCGAATTCTATCGTATAAGCAAAAAAAAACTAGTTCTAACATTACCATAAACTAAACATACTACCAGCCTACCAGAATTCAAACCCAATGCATGACTTGCGGCAAACTGCAGCCGAGGCACGCACTCCAAATGTTGGTTACAAGGCTTTTTCATATTCTTTTTCAGTCATACCCTTTTTCCACTTCTGTACTTTTCTCTCACTGCAAAGCCCACAACTCACTCCCGGCTCTCCGGAGGAGAGGAGGGGCTAAAGACTAATGATTTGCATCTCACCTGCTTGCTTATATGTTGTGGCGTTATCGCCACCCTATTTATTATTGCTAGACAAGGCTACACTATATTTATAGGAAATACTCATCTATGTTAATCCTTGTTAAACTAGAAACAGTTATTTACATCTCCTTCCACTACAAGGTGGAATAGCATTCAATACCCATTTAGAGCTAGACTGCTAGTATTTTTTTGTAATTTGTTCAAGCTAGATTTGCCGCCTCAAATACTTACAAATATGAATTTGAAAGAACAGAATACTCCAGTAATTAACTGTTATTCCCACTGTGATTGCAGAATATCAGGAATTCATCAACATATTGTGACTAGCGGTCATGTTGTTTAACATCTACAGATGGCAATAGCAAGAAACAATAGCAATATTACGGAGACGGGAGACGGCGGAGATTCCAGAGACCGAAGAGAGAGGAGGCAAACAACAGAAACGAAGTCAAGAACGCCATAGAAGCAGACAATAGAATTATGTTGCAATCCTTTTCACCGCAGAACTGCATGTAGGCATGTAACTGCAGTCTCTTGTTCATATAATTTGCCACAGCAGTTGTCGTGCTGGCTACGCCTAATGCCATAAAAGAGAGAACCTGGTATAAGTTTAACAACAATCTTGGTTAGTTTTGTTTCGGGGTGGCTAAAAAAATTCAAAGAAGGGAAACTCGGCAGACACCTAACAATTCACGGCAAGGGACCACGCTCTCTTGCAAAGCTCTTGTGGTCCAATAGAAGGACCAATAGGGTCGTGACAGAGGCGGTAACCTATCCAATTCCAGTGAAGTAGGTGTCTCAACAATTTTTGATAGAGAGTATCTTACCCAATCTACTGCATTAATCATGCACAACAATCCCACTTCTCGATGGTATGGACGTCTAAAAACGACAGAGTACGCGTCCGTTAGTGCCAAAACCAAGCTCCACGAAAGCACACCCCCCATAGATCTAACCAATGACCTACAAAAATAAAAATTAGTATCAGAGGAGAGAATTGTAATCTTGTTATTTAAGAAATACATGAACAGTCAATGAGCAACCTGATTTCATCCTAAAACGTCAGTACCATAGAAGCATTTCAAAAGGAGCACATAATAAAGAAGAGCATACGTATCAATTGGGAATTTGAGCAAAAGCCAATGATACCTAAAATACTGTTAGGCCTAAGATATGTGTAGACCAAACTGACTTGAACACCACTACAAATTCGCACAACATAAGAAAGTAACCTAAAAGGGTAATACTAAAAGATACTATAAGTTAGAAGACCATGCAGCAGCTTGCCATAATCAAAATTTTGAGACCAAAAAGACAAATAGAAGAATCTAGAACTGAAGACAATTTAAGCTTAATCCATAGAAAGCGCGATAAGAACCCCGAAAATCCAATCTTTTGTGCCTAGTGGAGCCTGTGCGCGCACACCCCCAAGACCCCATCCACCAAACTCCATATGAGACCCAAATTGAAGTGCTTTCAAGAACCCAAACACATCAGGAAGTCACCATCGGCTTGCCGTGAGTTTTATCGCAGCCATTTGTAAGAAAAGGGTTCTTCTCATTATTATTATTTTTTTTTCCGCTTGGCCGGCTCTTCTCATTGTTGTGTTTGCATCCTTGTTGACAATGTCCCCTGTCCCACTCTGTTTTTATCGCCATCAACTCTGCTGGTACAAAGCCACTAGTGTGCAGTACTTATTCTGCAATATTATTTATCCCTAGCTACAACCTCCTCAAGAGATGATGCTTCTAACGCCAGAGCTTAGTGGAGAAATTTGTCTAGCTGGCAAGTTTAGCAACTAAGTCACCCATCAACTTTTATGAGACCATGTGAGCGAGAATCCTTTGGAAGACATATCATCCATCTCAACATCCTCAAAACAAGATATAAATTCAGCAGCTGCATTGCAGTCAAAAGACTCGAAACCCTCTAACCGGTCCCCCATTCTTCTAACTAGGTTGAAATTCCCAAATGGTAGCCAAGAATTATCACAATAAATGCAGAATGGATGAATGAATTTTCAGAATCCGAGGCTACCATTTTAGCTCCAGGGATCCGTGACCATTTTTATTTAAGATTACTATTTTGCTTGATGTAAGCAAGAAGACCATACATGAGTTTCAGGATCGCTAACTCTAAAAAGAAACAGGATATGGGTACGGCTAGGATACATTAGTCTAGACAATTTTTTTGTATATTTTTTCCACATAATTATAAGAATGGTTTTAAAATATTGTATTCTCCATATGCGAAAATCTTGAATAAGAGCCTACTTTCTTACTTATAGAAATCCAATTTTATTCAGACACAACAATGATAAAATAAGCATATTAAAAAACGATCCAAAAAGATGATACTATGTCATCTCACCATGTCTTCCTCTCAGAAAAGTAAGTAAAGCGATTTATACCTTTGCGTAGTTTTAACACTTTCTTTTTCTAATACCATACGAGATGTCCCACAATCTTAATTTCGTAAAAGTTTGTATACGCGACCTGGAGTATCCAAAAACTATCCAATACAAAAATAATACTAATTTCTAAATTGTAGATACTTCTGGGGTATATGTATCCGCGGGTATCAGAAGAGTATCAGTGCCCGTTAAGGATACTATACGGATACGACTCTCTTATAGAAGTATAAATTCTTCATATATCGCAATAAGTATTTTAGTATTTAGAGTGAGTCAAGCTAGAGAGGAGTTGATGCTAGTTCAATCCTAAGTGTTTTGACCATAAGTGTTCTAAAAGACGCTAGGCGCTAGTCGAGCGGCCGGGCACCGCCTAGCGCCTTAGCCTATTAATCGCCGATTAATCGGCGCCTTGACAATAAGGCGGTTTTGCCAAAAAAAAAAAATTAAAAACTATTCTCCCCTTCCCAAGTTTTGAGAGCAAATACATCAATAAAAGTAGAACAAAATATTAAATAACATGGAAACTAAGAGTTCTCATAAAAAAGTAAATATATGAGCCATTTACGCTACCAGACTACGCTTAACAGTCTAACAATATTGAAAACGAGCTGAAGACTCAAGAGTGAGCCGAGGTGAGACCGTGAGAGACGATTGAAACTACAATTGAAGACGTCTTGGAGACTGGAGTTCGAAAACTAAGGCTTGGAACAATTTCGATCGTGTATAAGTGCTGGTATATTTTGTGAAATGTATACAACATATATATAGAAAAATACACCAAAACCCCCTTACATTTTATAAGGACGACACCAAAGCCCTTAAATTTCTAAATTTGCATATTTTACCCGCCTTATGGCCAATAAATCTCCGCCTTATGCCGCCTAACCGATAATTCACGCCTAGCGCCTAGCCCGCCTAGCCGATTAATCGCCGCCTTACACCGCCTTATGGCCGATTAATCGGGTCACCGCCTTTTCAAATGCCTCGACCCTAGGCGCGGCGGTGACCCACCGCCTAGAGCCGAGGCGCCGATTAATCGGCCGCCTTAGCCGCCTTTTAGAACACTGTTCATTATAATGAGGATCTATGTTCAAGAGAGAGAATTACATGGAAGTTATCATCTGCAGCTAATCCCGCAAGCAAGGGAAATATGGCGATGAAAAGGGAAATTAGTATGAAATGCATACTTATGTCCCTAAGCTTAGATGTTTGACAGCTTATTGCCTACAATCGGAATCTGGAGATAAGCCCCAAGAACTCCTCTGCTACAAAACTTTGCTGCTAAAATGTCTTCTTTCTCCACAATAATGATTGTGACACCCCAAAATTTGCTATGAGCTTAAGTGATAATTATTTTGCTGTATGCTTATTTTCCCACTGATATCTCATCCTATTTTATTTCCTTCCCATTACTCCCTATGTCATTTTATGTTCAAAGCAGTCAGACAAATTGCACACTGCCTTAAGTTGCCTCACCTCTTATCCAACCCCCAACCATTTGAATTTACGTATCCATGGCTTACATGCATGGATGAGAGGTTGATAGTAATAAATAGGATGGGTCAATATTAGTGGGTTTGGTACAGTATTGTTTAGCCTTATATTTACTAGAGGCCAGGCACACGCGATGCATGTGCAAGTGGAGATTAATAAACTAACCTTATAAAGAAAATGATGCTAAAAAGAATGAATGAAAAATAGCACATTGACTTCTCTCTTAGCCCATTCAAATATCTCCAAAAGTTTCCAAAGCATATATACTCTGATATATTATTACTACATGAAAATGTAGTAATTTCATAATAACATTACTATGCTAATGAGAATTATAAATCAGTGAGTCCACAAACAGATCTGGAAACCTTCATACCAAAGATTTATCGAACTCGTAATATGCAATCTCAAATAGGAAGAAAGCAAAGCCCGAAAAAATTGAAAAGAAAAGAGGCCTGTAAATGATCAAGAATTCTCAAATTTTCCTCTTCGTGTTGCTGATGGAATGAACCTACCCCTATTGATGACACTGTCATGACATTATGAAGGTTCCGGCGTCGACGGTTATAACTTATAACGTGGAAGAATGACAACTCTATTGATAAACTGAATCCGGAGGTATATCCTAATATTGAGAAATCAAAAATTGACTGCTCTCCCATTTTACATTTTTCAGAATCTTGTATGAACTTTTGTTAACAATAGATATCAGTACACTAAATAGCATATCAAACGAAATGCTTAACCACGTCAATTCTAATGTCCATATGATATATTCTAGCAAGTGTAGTGGTAGCCCAGTGGTAGTCACAATGTACTCTCATACATTTTACAAGTGCTCAAACCTCACTAACTACAACCAACAGTACTCACTTTCGCCGGGCAAAAAATATTTATATGTTATATTGTAGGTACGTTACCATGCTTAGAAGGGGCGGGCACACGCGATGCGAGTGCGTAGTTTGAACAGAATAGCTGGTCTAAAACTAGGATACACATGGTAATATATGTTCATAATCCTAAACATCAGTATTCAGTAATGTTAAATAGTCCCTAGTGTGGGCACAAAGCAAAACAAATCCAGCCAAATCATTATAACTGAAATGTAGGAAGGAAACCAACGGATTCAAAGATAGCTAGCATTTGTATTTAAGTTGGAAAAACAATAATAAAAATTCTATACACACTTTTGATTTGATTATTAATTCCAATGTGGCATATAGATAAAGGCATCAAATTGTATCAGATTAAACTCTGGTATTGCAGACATTCCTTCATTTCCATCCCAAAGCATTTTGAATTTCTCATATCTAAACATATCATTATTTGTTCAAACTTCTATAATCCATGGTGAAACAAAATGCCAAGGTTCACAGTTCCACTATCCTTGTTCATAATTCAAAGGTTCACACAGAGTCACACAAAACACTCAATTAAAGCTCATTTAAAAAATCACCATTGAATGGAAGAAACCCAGTACAGACAACAAACACACTTAATAACCCCACTCAAAAAAAAAAAAAACAGAATAGTTAAGGCATGCTTATATGCACAAATCAACCATTAGCATGCGTGAAAAATATGTAACTGAAAGATCCAAGCATCGAGTGCAAAGGCAAAGAACTAAAATTCAAGGGAACCTTTCAATTGCTTCCCTTCCAAACTTTATACACACACTTCGTCATAATGATTGCTTCTAACTACGTAGGAAGACAAAAGGAAGATTTGGCACCAAAATTTGTGTGAAAAAAAAGGTGGTCCCAATTATGGCTTTCATTGTTTTTGAAACATTTGATAACTCTATCTACATTTTATTTTCCCTACCAAGAATCTCATCAAGGATTAAATGAGAGTTGATGACTTGTTAGTTCTTTGTTGAAATGCAGAGCATTTGGAACTACCAGACATTGGAAGATGTAATGGGTTTGATCAAGAGGTAGGCAGTTAGATATAGGGTTATAGGGGTATGAATGGACGAAGTGTACGTATTTTCCAATTCTGTCCTCACAATTAGTTGCAGTTACTTAAAAGAAAGGAAATTGAAAAGTGAAATACTTGCTAGTTGGATAGTTTGGGGAGACACAATGACAAAAATTGAGAGACACCAAAATGGTGCTCTCCCTTTCTATGCTAGAATAGATGGATATTTTTTACATCTATTTGGAAGACATCTTCGGACATGAATATTACACTTAGATGGTGTATTTCTATACTAATAGTCGTGCTATTTAAGATCAATGGTGTTTCCATAGTACTAGTGTCGTGCTATGTAAGATCAACGGTGAACTGTAGTCCGATCATAACACAATTCTAGAATGTTGTACTTGTTGATGGAGTATAAATATCCAATCATTTGATCGTCATATTTGAGGTACCAAGTAGTGTGCAATATATTCCTCGCTAAATCTCTTTGGAAAGAGAATTCTTTAGATTCTCTCATATTTGTACACATTTGATCTCCAAACTTATTTGATTCAGTTATTGTCACCTTTTGTATCGTGAAACAGAGATTATTTGGCTCAAAGCCATGGAACAAATTAGTGCATTTGCAAGCCCACAGGGTCACAGAGTTGATCAAAAGCATCCATGAACTAAACAATGGAAGTTTTGTGCATCGTGTCCTAGAGTGTCCGGAACCTGTCCGACTAATAAACAAAAAAGATAACGAAAAATCGGATAGAGAAACAAAAGACATGGGTTGGGTACTAGAAAGCTAGAAAATAAGGCCAATTAAGTAAATTAAACCCAATGGGGTCAAAATTTAATCGGAGGCATAAGTAATCAGAATAACCATACCAAAACCAGAAAGGGTAATGCCCATTGGTGTCTTCAACCCAGCACAGGAAGAGGAAGGAAGAGAGAGAGCACATGAACTGCCCTAATCGCAGACCCAAGCTCACAATCGTCCTCTTAAAAGCAGCAGCAGGAGGAGGAGGAGGAACTTGGTCCATCTGAAGACCCTACTTCTCGCGTTTCCTCTTCCTCTTTTTCTTCTTCGTTTTTCTTCTTGTTATTGGGGAATCGATCGCCATGTTCGTGCATTCACTCACTCACTGATCTGAATTAGGAAAACCGCGTCCGGCATTCGCTTTATTGAACGGATTGGAGAATCGGGAAAGGGTCTGGGTTTGATCTACGGGCTGGATTTGAATTTCTAAAACTGGTGATGGGAAAATTGTTACTGTCTCCACACGAAAAGGAACGGATTTGGAAGCTTGGTTCATCACGCGTTTCGCGCGCGCTCTCTCTCTCGCTCTCTCCAAAATGAATGTAGTAGTGATTCTTCTCTATAAACATGTACGAGGGATAAAAAGTTAATTTCAATACATCTCACACGGATCATACATTTACGCTTTTACAGATATTAATATATTTTTACGAATGTCAATGACATCTAAAGTCCATTTTTGTTGCCGTTCAAAAAAAAAAAAACTTTTTTTGTTTTTCTGTAAAATTTTTACACATAAAAATTTGACTAAAAAATATAAACAAGTGTGGATCTCAACTTGGGGTGTGGAAATCACTCGCCGATTTTAACATTTTTTCAAAAATGAAATACAATGAGAGATGTTTTGGCTAAATAATTGACCCAATTATATTTTATTTTTTCCTTAGTTTTGTGTCTCTCCAGCATTTTTTTCTGTTCGCAGCAGTTTTTGGTGAATTATTAGTTCGTCTAGATAAGTGGAATTCTAAAAAGTAAAAAAATTATGACCTAAAATTAGTACAATAGAGGCGTCTCCCGCATCTGTTAATTTCGCGTCGATTTTTGGTGGATTATTGGTTTGTTTTGACGTGAAAAATTTTAAATAGTAAAATTTTATAATCAAAATCTTTACGTAAAAAAGTTCAAACAAAAATAATCCACAAAACAGACAAACTATTTGGATTAGTTTTGTTTTTATTCACAAAAATTTAAGTTTCTTTAATAATTTTGTACTCCTACTTTTTAGATTCTTCTCGATGTGAGAAACCAATAACTTACAAAAAAAAAAAAACTGACGCAAACTTAACATTTGTGAGTTTTTTAAAAAATAATCAAAAAATTAATAATCAGGCTCAATTATTTAACCGAAACACCAATGACTCCATTTTCAGGGCTGGATCGGAAAAAGATGTGTCCAATTTTTAGGAGGTAACTTCCACTGATAGAGGCCCAGGCAATGGTAGGTGAGTGGCCTTTATTTTTCCTCAGTTGCATTGTGGGTTTTACGCACTGTCGTTAATTTTTTTTATGAATTCATTATTTATCTGAACTAATTAATTCGGTATTTGGTATGCATAATCGTTGAAACTTTGTAATCCCTTTGTAGTATGATTGTTTATAGTCACTCACCCCTACCATGTCTATAATTAGGCTCCGTTTGGAGCCTCTTTTTTTATTTTTTTATTTCTCTTTTTCTTTTTTGGTTTATGAGTGTTTGGCAGCCAAGGGGAGAAAGAGTTTTCTCAAAAACTGTTTCCCCATTTTTGGGGATAGAGAGAAAAAATCAAAAAGATGTTCACACCTCCTTTTCAACTTCTACTTATGGATTTCTCCCATCTCTCTCTCTCAAAATGCATTTTGCACATTTCTCCGAAACACTCATCACAGATTCAAAAGTCATTCTGGCCATAATCCAAAAGATCAAAAAGTTAAAAATGAAAAGCTGAAAAATAGGCTCCCAAACACCCTCTTAATCTCCATGCAAAATAAAAACCCGTTTGAAGGAGTACATTTTTTATTGAAATTATATAATGAATGTTAACAAGATGTCAAAGTTTAGTTATGACATTCAATTTTAGTACAAGTCACTTTCAATAGCTACAAAGAAAGCCATAAAAATAACTTGGGCATTGAAAACAATTTTTTAGGACAAGCAAATAATTTGACACCTTTTTATCATTATCAACCTATTATATTCATACCGATAAACTACCAACCAAACCATGAATTATATTACAAGTGGTGGCTAGTTCATGTTCTAGAGCTTTTCGATGTCCCACACTACACTTCGGGATCGAGTCTCATTCTCTCTCCCCCATGTATTGATTAGGAATGACGAATGAAAAAAAAATAATGAATTATATTATTCCCTTCTGGTGGGTTTCTCAAATGGTTGCTAAAATCAACCATGATTTTAGCAAATGAGTTCACCAGGTGTTAAAATCATGGTTGATTTTAACTAGAGTCAACTATAATTTTAGCAATTGGTGAACTCATTTGCTAGAATCTTTTGGCAAACCCAGAGTAGTCACCAGATTTTGTTCACACCCCCAAAAAATAGACGGACATTACTCACTTTTTTAATTCATTCACACAAACCGAAGCGAAATTGACAAATGCGGGAGAGACGCCTCTTATTATATTAGTTTCAGGTCATAATTTTTTACCATTTTGAATTCCTCTCGTTAAGACAAATCTCTAATCTACGAAAAATCGACGCAAAACTAACAAACGCAAAAGAGATGCGAAGCTAACAAAAGAATGAAATATGGCTCAATTATTTTGAGAGCTATTTTGTTCACTGAGGGTGACCGTTACCCTCACACTTCTGGCTTCCACCTCAATTATCCAACCGTTCATTCAAAACTATTTTTTAGAAGGCCACGCAAAAATTCAGCTTAATTGGATATAAGAAAGTGCTTGACCTAATGATCCATTTTTTTTAAGCAACAAAATGCATGTTTAGATCAATATTTATAGATATCTGATTTAGCTGAATTTTTATGTGACATTTAAAAAAAATATTTTGAATGAAATGAATGGTTGGATAATCGAGGTAGAAACTAGAACGGTGAGGGTAACAAAATGAGAAAGTGTTTGGTCCATGAAAAGAAAATATGAAAATGCACATGAAAGTACATGACGAGTGAGATCCACCCGATATACTTTTTGATGTGCATCCGACGGGTGCGATCCACCCATAGGTCTCACCTGTGATGTGAGCTCTCCAATGATCTCGTTTCCGTTTGGAAAAGAAACAGTGCATTCATTTCGGGAGAGAGAGAGAGAGACGCAAGATGAACTGAAGATGAGTACCTCCCACCAACTAAGCTCCCAAATCCGTTCCCTTTCGTATCGAGATAGTAACAATTTTGCCATTACCAGTTTTAGAAATCCAAATCCAGCCCGTAGATCAAATTCAGACGAGTGAGTGGGTGAATGCACAAACATGGCGATCGATTCCCCAATAAGAAGAAGAAAAACGAAGAAGAAAAAGAGGAAGAAGAAACACGACAAGTAGA
This sequence comes from Gaultheria prostrata, assembly GCA_036023075.1. NCBI lineage: Eukaryota > Viridiplantae > Streptophyta > Magnoliopsida > Ericales > Ericaceae > Gaultheria > Gaultheria prostrata. The sequence goes on along the minus strand of JAXBDA010001888.1, from coordinate 36,758 downwards.
GCTCTCCAGATGGACCGATTTCCTCCTCCTCCTGCTGCTGCTGCTTCTAAGAGGACGATTGTGAGCTTGGGTCTGCGATTAGGGTAGTTCATGTTCTCTATCTCTTCCCTCCTCCTCATGTTCTGGGGTAATGTCGTGAATGCACCGGAATTCGTCTGGTATGGTTATTCAGATTACTCATGCCATGCCTCCAATCAAATTTTGAGTCAATTGGGTTTAATTTTAGTACTTAATTAGCCTTACTTTCTAGCTTTCGAGTGCCCACCAACCCATGTCTTTTGTTTCTCTATCCGATTTTTTGTTATCTTTTTCCTATATAATGACTCTTGATTTTTAGTACTGTTAATACCTATTGTTTTTATATAATTTTGATAGAAACATTGGTTTTAAACTTTTGTATGAACTCCTAAGAAACTTGTACACTATTTTCACACACACATACACAAATTATTTGACGTATCTCTAACGTGTTCTTATCCTAGATTTTAGAAGATGACTTGTCTGTATCCGTTCTTCTTAGCTTATGATGCATATCATAGAAAAGGTTTATGCGTTTTTTAATGTATGTCAGCTGACAGCTGGTCCGTGGATGGCCATAAAAAAGGTGTTTTTTTTTATGCATCCCAAGAGGCTAGTTTGTTTGTTTGTTTTTTCCTTTTTTGTTAACAATTTTTTTAGTAAAGACAACAGGAGATGTACAAGAAAGGGGGCAAGAGGTCCACCAAAGAAGTTTAAAAACGAAAGGAGATGGCTGTTGTTTGAATGAAGGACTTTATTGCTAATTAACAGCAACATCACCTGCGAAATACCTGTTTCAAGATAAGCAATTCTGTGAAAAACTTTTGTATGAGGAGTGCACTAGCAAAATAGCGCTGTTTAAATTAATGAACCAAATTTCTTTGATTGGGAAGTCCGAGAGGATGTCAGGAAGGCAATTGCTTCAACCCCAAGGTGTTGGTTGAGTGTGAGCATGACCCCCTAAGTAAGGAGTTTACACCCTAAGCTCACAAGTTCAAATCCCATCACTCGCAAAAGAATTCCTTTTAGCCACTAGAGGTTTGCCTGAATGTTAATTTTAGGGTCTCAGTATTAGTTGAGTTGCGCGTAGGCTGTCCCTGGCCCTGGCACCAGGTTATCAAAAATAGGAGGCAGTCTCAATTGTTATGTATGCTCTTCTTTAGTATGTGCTCTTTTTAAAATGCCTCTATTGTACTGATGTTTTAGGATGAAATAAGATTGATCATTAACTGTTCATGTGTTTTTTATATAATGAGATGACAATTCCCTCCTTTGATAGTAATTTTTATTTTTGCAGGTCCTCGGTTGCATATATGTGTTTCGTGGTTCCGTGGAGCTTGATTTTGGCACTAATGGACGCATACTCTGTCGTTTTTAGACGTCCACACCGTCGAGACGTACTAACGTTGTGCATGATTAATGTGATAGATTGGGTAATATATTCTCTTATCAAAAATTGTTGACACCACACACCTACTTTACTGGAATTTGATAGGTCCAAGTTTCCTTTCTTTGAATTCTTTTAGCCATCCTGAAACAAAACTAACCAAGATTGTTGTGCAACTTATACCAGGTTCTCTCTTTTATGGCATTAGCTGTAGCCAGTATGGCAGCTGCTGTGGCAGATTATATGAACAAGAGACTGCACTTCTGTGGTCAAAAGGATTGCTACATAATTCTATTGTCTGCTTCTATGGCGTTCTGGTCTTCGTTTCTATTGTTTGCCTCCTCTCTTTTCGGTCTCTGGAATCTCCTCCGTCCCCTGTCTCCGTAATTTTGCTATTGTTTCTTGCTATTGCCATCTGTAGATGTTAAACAACATGAACGATAGTCACAATACGTTAATGTATTCCTGATATTCTAGAGTCACAGTGGGAATCCATTTCATGTTCCTCAGATACAGAGGATAACAGTTAATTACTGGAGTGTTCTGTTCTTTCAATTTCATATTTGTAAGTATTTGAGGTTGCAAATCTAGCTTGAACAAATTACAGATAAGTACTAGCAGCCTAGCACTAAATGAGCAGTCTAGCACTAAATGAGCAGTCTAGCACTAAATGGGTATCGAATGCCATTCCACCTTGCAATCGTTCGTTTTTAATGGATGTCTTATGTTTCTTGGTTCAAAAAAAAAGAAGAACCGTCTCTCTCTCTCTCTCTCTCTAGCCGGAGGAGAGGAGGGGCTAAACACTAATGATTTGCACCTCATCTGCTTGCTTAACTGTTTTTCCCAATGTCGCGTGTTTGGCCTTCTCTGCTGTATGCCTCGGCTGCAGTTTGCATCTAGTCATGCATTTGGTACAATTCTGAAACCATGGCTAGGGTTTGAATTCTGGTAGGCTGGTAGCATGTTTAGTTTATGGTCGTGTTAGAACTATAGTTTTTTGCTAATACGATAGAATTCCCTATTGTACTTTTTAAGACCTGGGAAACACTGAGTTTATCTTCCTTTTTGTTCCTAGTATTTTGCTGAAAGACCCCAGAATCCAACAACGGGCACTGCGTTGGAAAACATTTTTGTACCATGGACTTCAAAAAAATTGAGCCTCGACCTTGAAGATTATGTCGTTAATCTGGAGAGGTTATTCAGCGCTTTTGGAGCAACGGTGCTCTATGGGCTTTTTCCAAACATGTGTGAGCTCGACCATTTTATTTCCAAAATGTTTGTTAGCCAGTCTAGACTAGTTTTAAGGAATTAACTAAGAAGGGGGAAAAGAAAATATAGTAGAGGTGAAATTAGTTAACTACTCCAGGAAGAAAATCTAAACTACCTAGGATATAATGAATAACCTAGTCTAAAAAAGGCAAAAAAAAAGTAATAAAATTAAAAGGAAAAAAAAATGGTAACATATAATAAGATGGAGTATGTATTATGCTAACAAAAAAAAAAAAAAAAGACGAACAACACATACTTTGCAAAATGGTAAATCCTTCCGTCTCAAATTGATCTCCCCATAGGAAAATTTCAAACAACGATGCACATATTCCGTAAATACTTAAATTTTTAATCTTAAAATTACCCAACTTTTTTTAGGGGTTCAATCAATTTGGGATAGTCAGGTTTTTGCCACTTGCTTGGTCATGGAAATAGAAGTGAAGCTTTGTTACCTTTACCTTCATCGTACCGAGGCTTTGGAACCAATTTTCCACTGCCTGTGGGCTTTCGTCGATGCCATGAACCATAGGCTGCATGGCTGTGATCAATGAGCACAGCAATAGAATTTTTTGAACGCCATTTTTTTGCCTATATATCTCTACTATCTCTGCTCTCTAATTGTGGCAAAAACGGTTGTGTGGAGGCTTATATATTGGTTCGATGGGTCTGAATTTGATGTAACATGTACGGGCTGGATTTGGATTTCTAAAACTGATGATGGAAAAATTGTAACCATCTCGATTCTCAACACGAAAGGGTACGGAATTGATATTTTTGTTGGTGGGAGGTAATCATCAGTTCATTACGCGTCTCTCTCTCTCGCTCCCAAAATGAATGCACTCATTATTTTCTGAAAGGAATACGAGATGTTTTGGGAAAATAATTTGTGAGCTATTTTGTTCACCGATGGTGTACCTCCCTCACACTTTCGGCTTCTACATTGATTATTCAACCGTTTATTTTATTCACAATAATTTTTTAAAATGTCAAGCAAAAACTCAGCCTTTTAAAAAAACGTAAAGCCAAGAGACGTATAAAAACTAGTGTTATTGCGGCTACACATCCCGATTTGTCACGTATACTATGAAGAATGATATAGTAGAAAATACCGTTCTGGCACAATATGAGATCGATAAGTATTAATCTAAATAGAATTGATCAAGCCTCCAACGATACCCAATCAAGCTTATTTCTTACAGAGATCATTAAAAAAATATTTTAAACAAATTGAGCGGCTTCGATCAGTTGTGTGAAACCCCGAGATGGGCTCCACACTAGGGACGACGCCAATTCATTGGCAGTGGGGTCACATGAACCCATTGGACAAAAAATTTACAAAAACTATTGAGTAATTTTTCTCTATTCTCAGAAGCCTTTACTCACATGACACCACTAAAAAAAACCTTTGAACCCACGCATTATACAGAGGAAAACCCCTTGAACCGTGTAAAATGTTAGCATTACTCATTGGTTATACAGACTACAGAGGAAAACCTCTTGAGCCGTGTAAAATGATACCCGTAATACTCAATGGTTTAACCTTTCATGTCTTTTTTGTTTGTTTGTTCAGTTAACCTTACGGCCTTGTTTGATTCAGGGATTAGGCATCTGGGATTGAGTATTACGGGTATCATTGAGTGAAAGTTTATTGAGTTACCAATAGAATGACTCATTTTTTTTGTTTTCTTTTTTATTCTTAATTTCCACTCCTTTTTGAGTTCTTAACTGAATTTCATAATGACACGTGATGTGTAAAAAATAAACAAGTGAAACGAAATGAAAACATTGCAATTAATATACAAAGACAAACATAAAAATGAGAATACAAAGAAAAGAAGTGTGAAAACACTACCCAAAAAAAAAACCATTACTTGTATTTGATAAGTATAGAATTATTTTTTGAGCTATGCTGACTAAAAGTTAAATACAATTAAAATGACTTTGCGGAAAAATATAACTGACACAACTAGTCCACACATCTAGAGTTATAATAAAAAATGACACCACTGATTAATATTTCTGGAGTCGCCACTACTCCACACAATGCAGTATGCATTTTGTGTACACCAAATGATGTACCCATATCTTAATAAAATATTATTCAAATGGTTCTATCATCCTACATCCACATTTGTTCGAAAAAAAGACTTAGATTTGCCAAAATTAATTTTTTGCCCTGATTCCTAACAAAATGTGTCAAGGATAGATTTCACCATATGGCAGTTGTTCTCATTCGCTTTTCCAAAGAGAATAAGGTCATCTGCGAAAAAAAAGTGATACAATAGAGGCCCTCTCCTCAAGATACGAATAGGGGACCAACTTTTCTCCTCTCAAGCTTTAGAAATCGCTACGAACAAATATTCTAGGCAAAGAATGAAAAGGTATGGAGATAAAGGATTCCTTGCCTAGTGGGCTTTACGCATTGATCGTTATTTTTTTTCGGATTATTTTGTTGGATTGACTATTTACTTTGACTAATTAATTTGGAGTTTGGTAGACACAATCGTTCAGACTATTTAATCACTTTTTTAGTAAAATTATTTATAACCACTCCTTATCCTGTCCATAATTAATCCCCTACCCAATTATCCCTCCCCACATGCAAACTAAAAACTAGTTTGTAATTACATAAGTAATTGTTATTGAAATTTTATAATGAATGTTGAGAACTAGTCCGGCTGACAAACATTTTGGAATTAAAATGGTCGAGCTCACACATTTTGGGAAAGGCCCATCACTACACCAAATATTGCTTTTACCGGCAATAATGAAAAATGTCGGTAAAGAGTGCTATTACCGGCATTAATGACAAACCGCCAGCAAAAACACTATTACCGGCAGTAATGAAACCGTAAAGGTCGCGATTAACGGCGGTAATAACAGTGAGTTTATATTATAAATATTATTATTTCACTTCCAAATAAAATTGAAACTTTGTGTATTGCTTTTACCAGCGGTTACGAAAAATTCCGGTAAAGAGTGCTATTACCGGCATTAATGACAAACCGCCAGCAAAAACACTTGTACTGGCGGTAATGAAACAGTAGAGGTTACGATTAATGGCAGTAACATGAAACTATCGATAAAGATAACTATTAACGGTGGTAAACCCAAAAAACCATCAGTAATAACAGTGAGTTTATATTATAAATATTACTATTTCAATTCCAAATAAAATTGAAATTTTGTATAGTTGAGTGCTTAGGGCATCCTTATCAGCCTCAACAAAAATTGGACCAAATTTAACCTCAAAAATACCTTTTATAAATTAGCAAGTCACTTTTCAAAAAACTCACAAAATCACTCTCTATTCTAACTTGACTATATTAAACTATTATTTCTTTCTACTCCTACTCTCACAAAAAAAAAAACACTACTCTAACTAAATACAAAAGTAATAATAAAAAGTAATAAAAAAACATTAATCTCCACTCAGAATAAAAAAGTAATAGAGAAAAAAAAAACAAAGAGAGAGGGGAACGGACAAAGGGAGGGAGAGAGAGAGAGAGAGAGAAGTTAGGAGATATAATTGATTAAACTATTCCTAACCCATGAATAGCAACTCGCATGATTTGCCGGGTTACTATTGCAAAGTTCCAAGTTTTGCAAATTTACAAAAGATTTGTTAGAGTCTGATTTTAGGGTGTTTTTTCCTCTTTCAATCAACAAAATAGCCATCAGGGGGATTTGCCTCCCTTAATGAGGATTCTCTTGTCAGAGCTCAATAAAACGGGTTGCGAGTTGCATCTCAGGAAAGAAAGATTTTTTATTTTTTTTTATCGATTTTAATAAGACCGCCGGTAATACTATGAAGCTTTTACCGAAATTAATAGGACCGACGGTAATAGTTTTTTTCACTCCTGATTGATGCTTATCAGTAAAAGTATTACCGACAATTTTGATGAGTGTTTTTTGGTGTGATGCATAGAGCATTTGGTGCTCCAGAAGCGCTCAATTTTTCTGAAGACCATGGAATAAAAATACTCTACTAACAGGGCCCATTGGAATTCTCCGAGTCCCAACAGGCAACACCAACCTCCAGTCCAGTCCAGTCCAACACAGTTAACCATTTTGAAAGCAAATTCTATTTGGAACAACATTTTAAAAGCAATTAGGGCCCCTATTTCCTTGAGGAAAGTACTAATACCTAGTTAAATTCATACTGCTACTAAATACAGTAACCAAACTGAAAAATACTCTCTCCGTCTCAAAAATATTTGTCCAATACGCAAAATAAGAACTTGAAAATAATATAAGTTTTTCAAGAAACATTCAAAAAAATTCAATAATTTACAAGATACCACCGAATTCTTGTGATTTACTATGAAAAAAAGTTTAAATTTTTAGTATAGAAAATATATAATATTATTTTTAAAAATATATACTCTCTCTCTCTCTTACCTTTTTTCAAATCAAAAAATTAAGTGTTTCCGTATATCATTTTTCGAAATTTTTCGCAAAAATTCGAAAAATGATACTTGGAAGCACTTAATTTTTTGATTTGAAAGATGGCACGACTTATAGAACTCCCAATCATCGATCGGAACGTGACCGAGGGAAGCCCGTGCCCGTGGTACTATTTCTCCAGTACTGGCTACATTATCGTCATGGTCAATGATTGGTTGGGTGACTTGTAAATGATCCGGGAATCGAAAGTTAGCGACGGCGGGACAAAGTTTTGAAGGTTTCGCAGTCGAGACCAGCATTACAACTAGTTGTAGAAGCTTTGTTTTGCCCCAGGTGAACAAGAAACCGCGATCCATTGGTAACCCGAAACACTCATCTTCTTCAGGCATTGTATCTATGATGGATATTTCAGACGGAGGAGGAATAATATGAAGTAAAAGGAGAAGAACAACGAGCATCAAGTACTTGGAAGAAGCCATGAGAGAGAGCGAAACGGCATCCTATAGTGCGGTGCTGCTAGAGCGGTGAATTTTATCCATGCCACTCCAAAATCTCCTTCGTCTATCTCGGTAATCAATAGTTTGAATTCGTTCTTACTAGTGATATTGGTCTCTTATGAAAAGAAGACTAGCTAGAAACAATTCATGAACGTTCTCTGTCTAGAAGGGCGACAAATATCCAGAAAAGGACTATCCAGACTGTTTTTATCAAAGTACAAAAAAAATACCGAAGACAATCCAAATCATCTACGGCCAACATGAACTATCTCGAGCGACCTTGATTACGGATGGCTTCCTCATTTGCTAAACTTAACTGTTTATTTTAGCAAATATTGATTTTATCTAATTTTATCATTTGAGAAACTCCCCCGTACATAATGTAAATGACACAGTAGTACGATATGATGAAAGCAACTAGTTAAACTAATTTCATTCATAAACTCAACGGAATACTGCCACAGGCTTACACACACAGAATTTACACACACAATTAACACCTCAAAACCAAGTCCACATCAAGATCACAAGAGAGAGCACACAACAAGGTGAAGGAAAAAAGAGTGAAAGAAAAAGGCCTTATGGACCAGACGAGTTGGATTCAAATAACCAAAGGTGCAGCAACTGATTAGGCCCTGGATTTGAATGGAATGGCTCTGATAACAATCTGGTGGTAAAGAGCAGCCAGAGCAGCTCCAATGAAAGGTCCTACCCAGAAGATCCACTGAAATCACGGACACATAGGAAACATTAGATTGACGTTATAGCATAATAAAAATCATGCTATAAAGAGAGTATTGATGTTGTAATCTCGTTATAGAATAAAAAGATTAAGCGATGAAATCATTTACATGGTCATCCCATGCATGGTCGTTGTTGAAGACGATGGCAGCTCCAAGACTCCTGGCCGGATTTATGCCAGTTCCCGTGATAGGGATGGTGGCCAAATGAACCAAGAACACCGCAAATCCAATGGGGAGAGGAGCCAAAATCTGCATGATAAGTAAACCATGTATTACGATAAGACTCGAGCATGTAAAGGATCCTAGTTAGAACTCATATTTCCCAGCAACCAACTGCAGTTGATGACAGTTTTTGGAACAGGTAAAAAAAAACAACAGCAAAACTTATGTACGACAATCAAAAATATTTGCACCCTTAATGAGATAATTTTACTATTACAAGGGTCTTGCTATCATGTTATGTTTAGCTTTTAGGATACATGAGAATAGGGTATTGTAAATAGAAATATAGAGAACTATAGGCACGCCATTTCAATTCCTACAACTTCTAATGCCATTCCTAAGAGGGAAGCTAAACATTAGTCCAAGACGAATGGTCCTGGAACCTTTACAGCCACACATTCGTGTGAGCCCCATACACTTGGTGGTAGACCCCACACATTTGAAAAATTGTGTGAGGCCTACCACCAAGTGTATAGAACCCACACAAATGTGTGATTGTAAGAACTCCGGAACCAATTATCATGAACCAGTGAATAAGTTTCCACCCTTAACGACATAGCAGATTGGTTGAACCTTTTCTCCAAATACCATACAACACAGAACATTTGCTATTATTTTGGTTTTGCATTGCCATTTGTGAAATAAAAGCCATGCAAACCAACTAAATTGCAGGAAAAAATAAACCAACAAATGTGGAAGAGAGGTTTTTGAAATAAACAGTAGAGCCTGATTAATTCCAAAAACACCAGTTACGTTGTTGGGATAGATTCTCATGCAAAATCAATAGCAAATACGATGACAGTTTATGCTTAAAACAGTTTCTAAAGCTAACACCTAACTTGCTAGAATTAACGTCAGGAATTACCCACTCGGCAACCTAGTAGATTTAATTGTGAAAGCCTAGTAGTTTTAATTGTGAAAGACAATGTAGTCTACTTAGGTGAGATGACGAAGCCGAA